>CM053792.1:620280301-620477738 GCA_028749045.1 Cupressus sempervirens
TATGTGTTTTTGGGTTTTCAAGCTTTTTAATTGATTTATTTTAATTTTTGGCAGCTTTTCCATAGATGAATTCCTATTTATAGGAATAGCCTGTTTTCGTTTGGGTCGATTCGGGGTTTAACTAGATTGGTTGGTTAAATGCCCTAATCGATTATTCACCCGAAAAGTGAATAAATATCCAAAGAGGAATTTAATTCCTCACTTCTCACTTTCAAATTGGAAAGTTGGAGAGTAAAACCCAAAAATCTTCTTCATGAGGATTTATTGTTTTGTTCGTTGTGGGAGCTACGGGCATGGGATCGTCGTGAGGTTGAGCTCGTTGGATCCAGCTCAGGGAAACCTTGGATTGCCACGATTTTCAGCTACTTCTGCGAGATATTTATTTTATGGTTCAGATTCCCATTTTGCCCTTTTGGTTGTGAGGTAGGGCTTTCCTGTTTTATTGTTTCAACTTTGTTTCTGCTTCTATTTTTGGTAGCTGTTTGTTTGGAGGCTGAGAACTAGTGTTCCCCTCTGTTTTTGTATGCTAGTTCTACCCGGTTGGGCGGTATGAACATTTCCCTATTTTTTGGGATGAGGGTTTGGGATTTTACGCCATTATGCTGGCCATTTTTGCATACGGTGTCCGATTTTATTTATTTTTGAATTTTTGGGGTTTTTGAACCCAAAGGCCAAATGGGTTTTAATTTTGGAATTTTTCTAAAATTTGGGGTTTTTACCTCATTTTGCGTGCCACCCTATTTTCTCAAGTTTTTTTGGCACAATGTGGGTCGTGGACTTGGATGATCCATTTGGATATCACTTAGACCACTTCTAAACTTTTATGTTGCATTAGGATGCGTGTTGCATCCGTACTCTCGACGTTGTGTTCAGTTGAGTGATTTTATACCTGTTATGGTTTCTTTTGGACCTTTGTTTTTGTTTCGTGAATGCTAGGATTCATGTAGAATCCATACTCTTGGATTGAGGCTGGTTGAGTGAGTTCATGATGTTTTCTCTTATTGCATCATTGGGATTCGTGTAGAATCCATACTCTCAGATTGAGGCCGGTTGAGTGATTTCATGATGTATCATTTTATTGGCTTTGGGATTCGTGTAGAATCTGTCCTCTTGAGTTGCTTTCAGTTGGGTGTTTTTTTTGCATTGTGTTCTCATTCCTATCCTTGTGTTATGATCTTCATGATGGCGGTGCGCCACACACGAGTATGTGTGCGTACATTTGTTGGGTGACTTGCGAGGCCCGATCTTTCGTGGATTTGCTAGAAGTTATGATCATTGGGGTTGGGATGGGAGTATGCATGCCCACGGGCACTTGTCGTAGGATGAGCATGGGTAGGGTACGGTAGCATATGGAGGGGGCTTCTATCTCACAACCTGGTGACCTTAGTCCCATAGGGTTGGCGGAGGATAGGAAAATTTAAATAAGTGATAATTAAAAAAAATATGTGACTGGTAATAAAACTTAAGATAATAAAATGTGTGTGCGGGGCCCTCCATTTAGGAGTTGAAACGCATGATCCAAGCTTGGGCTTTTCAATGCCAAGTGACTCTCCATGATGCTAGTCTCTACATAGTAGCCTATTGAGTGTCTGACCAGGCCCTGTACTCCTTGCATTGTCTTAGGTTCTTGGTTGCAACCATCATACTATCTAGCGTGAATGTTAGCCATGGATGTTGTGTTTTATGTGTGTTTGTAGTCGGATCATTATCTCCATCAGCATGGCGGGTGTGGACCTATGGGTGCCATGTGGTTGGGAGGTGTAGCTACCTTCACCACTGCTAGGGATTGGTGTACAGAGATAGTCTCTTATCCTAGTGCGACCATTGCTGGATGTTTTCACTTGGTACTTTGGGTTCCGGAGTATGCTTTCTTGTGATTTATGCTTTCATTGGAATGCTTGGATATCATGTTTAGATGATGTTAGTTTACTTGATGCATTCCCTTATCATGATGTTTAGCATATGATTAGATGATGTTATTTGATTTAGTAGTATATCTGTTGCTTACTGCTGTTTAGCATGTGATAGGTGATGTTATCTACTATAGGATTATCTTATGCGTTATCACTAGCATGTTAGATTTTCTTATGCTAATATTGTTGCATGTTTTTAGTAGTGACGTCCCTATTACGATAGTACCGACGATCTGGTCAGTGGCTTGGGATGTTATGCGCGGGGGATGGCTAGGATCCACGATGGTCTTATGATGCTATTGACGGTTGGGAGGAACCGCATAATTAATTTAGTTGTTTTGTAATTGTGATATTATTTATGTTTACTGCGATGTTTATTTCAGTGTGTTCTTTGCTGCTGTAGTTTAGATGCATTCATGTTCTTCTTTCTGTGTTGTTCTTGCACTCGAGTGTTCATTCTTCAAGCCTTTGTGGATCTGGTACTCCCTGTTGTGGAGGTTCTTTGCTCTATTTTTGGTCCTTTTTGCTTCTGGGAGAGTTTCGTGTTTCTATGGGAGACATTTGTTCAGCATGGTGCGACACTTTAAAAAGTATCGCACGCCCATGCAAACTATGTTGTACGACACTGTAAAGTATCACACACCTTGAGAAATGTCGTACGACACTAGAAGAGTGTTGTACGCCTTCTTGAGAAATGTCATATGATGCTGAAAAGTGTTGCATGCCTTCTTGAGAAATGTCATACAACACTGGAAGAGTGTCACACGCCTTAAGGAGAAGTGTCGCCCTCCCTTAGTAAAAAGTGTCACACGATTTTTGTGAAAAACTTGCGTGTGCCAGTAGCGAGCACTTTTCTTTGTGATTCAAACTTTTCGAGAGTGGTTTTGGATACCCTTTTGGGCGTTCTTTGACCCTATGTTGTTGCATTTTGAATTCTGTTGGTTTTTCTTGAATGCAATTTTCGTGTTTTTGTTGTAGTCTCTTGGGGTTTAAAATATATCGTATAAGTATAAGTTGACGTATATTTAATTTCTTATACTTAAGATATATTTTAATATATGCGAAAAATTGTTTGAGATAGGTTTCAGACCTCTCAGAGATAAGTTATGGATTCTAGGAAATTTCAGGGCTTCAGAAATCCAGACTTAGCCAATTTTCAAGGCTTTAGGATTTCAGGCTTAGCCAAATTTCAGGTTCCTGCATTTTACCCCAGCTTGGTTTTTTGTTGATGAGTGGTCATTTCTTGAGCCCTCATCATGTACATTGTCATTGTTGGCTTTGTTTGTGTGTGTCAGTTTGGTAGTGGCGTTTGGAGATTCGTTGGTTGCCGAGATTGTGTTGAAGTCTTTTGTTGCGATCTTTGTGATCCTTGTATGATGTTGTCATGTGCATTCATACTTGTAAAAAAAATTTCTTGGTTTGATTTGAATCCTTGTTTCCAAGGATCTTCGGGTGGGGCATTACATTATCCAAGCAATGAAAGTGCCAATTGTATGCCATGAATTACATAACTAGAAAGTAGACCCACGCCACAAAGAAAACAATAGAATTTAGGTCTTATTTCTAGTCGTATGATTTCAAAATATCAATTCTTGTCATTATGTTTCTTCCAAAAGATGTAAGGGAAATAATCATAGAAACATAATGATGATTTGACATGTGTACATAGGTGGACCCATAGAGAAAATCATAAAGAGGAATAAGGGAAATTTATTATGCTTTAATCATGATCATTGATTCAAGATCGATAGTGAGAATTCAAAATTGTAGTGACCATTGGAATATGAATTATATGGACTTAGTGCCAAACAATAGGATACGAAGAAAACAAAGATTTCTATAAGATTCCTGAGTTTTCTTGAAGATGAATAGTCATCATGTGTTTTCAGAAATGTCATCGAATTAGAATCACCGATGGAGAAGATTCCACATGTTCTTGCCATGTTGCAAATTAAATATTTTTATGTTTTATTCTTGTTTTCTTTCTAGTGAATTGTTTCTCTGCTAGAACTAGGAAATGATAGAAAACTATAAATGTAATCTCTTTTCATAATACAAAGGTCAGAAAACTTATGCTGAATTAGTTGTGTAAATCCATTTACCCTATTTTCTTGTAATTTTTTTTGCCCATAATTAGATTAGTTTTGTTGAAGAGTTCCAAGGATAATTATATGTGAACCTATGATAATCAGATGAATTCCATTTCACCTTGATATTTGCAGTATAGGTAATTTCATTTATTGTCTTCAAATATGGTTATGGTTCCTCTCTTGTTGGTTTCATAACATGCTAGATACTTTCATTGGGAATTTAAGGATAAGTGTAAATGAATCTATTAGTAAACTTTTGGAACAGTCAAAACAATTCCATTTGTTCTCAGGTGCATTTCTTCTTTCTTTCCTATTTTACATTTAGATGGTTAATCTGCATCTAGAATAGAAGAGTCAAAATTTTCAATATTATCTATTGGAATAATTCCATTGGGTATGATAGGTTGTCCAAATCTATTTTGCGTAAATTTTTTATGTCTAAAAATAATTTGGTATACTTTACTACTCTTATGTTAAGAGCTTATACTATCAAAACTTCTAATCCAATAAAAATATATTCAATGCATATCATTGCAAGTCATAAGGGATTTGTACCTTGTAATTTAGAGGGAAGTAATAGAATACATACACTAACCCATTTTTTGGTAACATCCTTTTGTCTCTCCAAAACATTGGGCATCAAAGAGTCAAGTTATAAAATCTAATAGGAGAAAAAACTATTAACCAACAAACATCAATGACAAAGCTATCATTATGTCAATTTTCAACTTCAATCTATCCAATCTTCTCAAGTGTCCAAAAACATTTTTCAATCAGTTACCAAGAGTCCTTGTTGACTCTGTCCAACCATAGATACTCCCCTATTCAAGAAGCATCAACATTTAGTCCAATAGTGCTCTATACCACTAGATTGATGCACTCTTTGCATCATCTACTCAAAGGTAGTCAAGGCATAACCCCAAGCACACCATGCAAATACTCAAATGTGTGCTTAGGTAAAGGCTTAGTGAAAATAACTATAATCTACTCATTTGTACTGACATACTCCAATCTAATTTCCTTCTTTTTAACCTTTTCCCTTAATAGATTATAGATAATTATAGATATATGCTTAGTCTTAGAATGCAAGACTAGATTCTTAGACATACTCACTATGCTAGTGTTGTCAAAATATATAACAATAGGTTCTAAAAACTCAATCTTGATATCCTTCAACATTTGTTTCATCCAAATAACTTGATTATTGTTATTTATTGCTGCAACATACTCTACTTCTGTAGTGCTTTGTGAGATACTATTTTTCTTCTTGCTTAACCAAGAAACCAATCTTCCTCCAAGGAAAAATGCTCCACCACTAGTAATTTTTTTGTCATCTATACATCCTGCCAAGACTGCATTAGTATATGCATACAAATTAAAGTCATTTGATTTATCATATCATAGACCAAAGTCAGGCATCCCCTTCAAATATCTAAAAATTCTTTTGACTTCTACAAAATGTGCCTCTCTAGGATCTACCTAAAATACTATAACTATTCCAACTGTATTTTCTATATCTGGCCTTGTATGATTCAAATATTGCAATCCACTAATCATAGGTCTGTAGTTATTTTTCTCTATTGTAGGTTTCTCATATTTACTAGATAACTTGTGACCAATTATAATGGGTGTACCAATAGCTTTACAACTTTCTAATCCAAATATTTCAAATACTTAGTTTGAGAAATTAAGATACCTTCATTTTTTTGCATAATCTGCAAACCCAAGAAAAACTTCATTTCACCAATCATGCTCATCTCAAATTCATTCTTCATCTTATCACCAAATTTATCACTTACTTCATCTTCACTCCAAAGATTATGTCATCAACAAATATTACAATGATCAACAATCCTTCTTTTTTATCCTTCAAATAAAGATTACTATCTATAATACCTATGATAAATCTCAATTGTCCTAAATACTTGTCCAATTTTGTATACTAGGTTCTAGGTACTTGCTTCAATCTATACAATACCTTCTTCAATTTGTATACCATATCCTTTTCCTCTATCAAAGGAAAATGTTCAAGTTATTCAATGTAGACTTCCTCTTCTAATTCTCCATTCAAAAATGTTGATTTTACAACCATCTGATATACTTTGAATTTCTTGTTTGCTACATAAGCCAAGAACATTCTTACTACTTTAATTATGGCAATAGGGGAAATGTCTCTTCAGAGTCTATGCCTTATTTCTATGAGTAACCTTTGCATACTAGCCTTTTTTTGTTTCTTACTACTTTTGCTTGCTCATTCATCTTGTTTTTGAATAACCACTTAGTTCCAATCATATTCTTGTCTTTAGGTGTAGGGACCAATTCCAATGTTTCATTCTTTATAATCTGATCCAACTCTTCTTTTATTGTTTGAATCTAATGCTCATCTTTGCATGCTTCTTCTACATTATTAGTTTCAACTTATGAAAACAAACATAATTCACATACTTCCTCATTTACTTGATTTCTTGTCTGAACTCCTTTGTTTCTACTCCCAATGATTTTTTCATGAGGGTGATTCTTTGATATACTTCTGCTAGAGGTTGTCAACTTAACTCTCTCTTCTTCTCTAGGCTCAAATATTTTCTCTTCAATTTGATTCCCATTCCGCAAGTCATTATTAGTCTTAATGATAAATTCACCAATTCTATGATTAGTTTTGTGATCAGTTTCTTCATTAGAATCATTATCAAGTATCCTTTCTTGAATTCCAAACTTTCCATCCACTTCAACATTTGCACTCTCAATAATAGTCTTAGTTGTATGATTATAGAATCTACTTTTCTTTTCAATGAATAACCAAGGAACATATCTTCATCACTTCTTGCATCAAACTTACCAATATCATCATGTCTTCTTATATAACACTTACTTCCAAATTTTTTGAAATATTTAACTAATGGTGCATGTCCAAACCATAACTCATAAGGTGTCTTAATCATATCTTTTCTGATCTATGCTTTGTTCATGGTATATACTGATGTATTTACCGCTTCTCTCCAAAATGTATTTGATACATTATACTCAAGCATAATTTCTCTTGCTTCTTCAGCTACTGATCTATTTCTCCTCTCTGATATTTCATTTTGCTTAGGTATCTTGAGGATTGTAAGTTGTCTCTTAATACCATGTGCTTTACAAAAATTGTTAAACTCATTTTATGTAGACTCTCCACCTCTATCAGATCTTAAACATTTTATCTTCAAACCTTATTCATTCTCAACTCTTTTCTTCAATACTTTAAACTTCTCAAATGCCTTAGAATTTTCTTTCAGAAATGCTACCCACAACATCCTAGTAATGTCATAAATAAGAATCATAAAATACCTTTCACCATAGAATCCTCTTGTCTTTACAGGACTACTTAGATTTGTATGAATAATCTCCAACTTAGCTATAGTAGAGAACTTATTTCTTGTAAAAGAAATTATTTTCTGCTTAGCCATCATACATTCCTTGCATATAACATTAGTAGGCTTCACAATTTTTGGTAAATCTTTTACTACAAATATACTTCTTACTTTCACAATATTGTCAAAATTTATGTGACAAAACCGTTTATGTCAAATCCAACTATTATCAACTTGTGTAACTAAACATGTCATCTTAGTAGGGTTCAAGTGAAATATATTACCTTTGGATCTTGTACCAGTACCAAGCATCTTACGATCTTTGTCTTTAATAGTGCATGTCTTCTCTATGAATTGTAACTGATATCCTTTGTCCATGAGTTGTCCAACACTCAAAAGATTATGCTTCAAACCATCAACAAAGTAAACATCATCAGTGTTAGTTTTACTATCAAGAGTAATAGATCGCATTCCCTTAATGTGGCAAGTTGTATTATTTCCAACTCTTACTATTCCTCCATCATAGTTGATAAACATAAAAAACTTGTTAATATCACTAGTCATATGACGTGAACAACCACTATATATATTTCAATCTACTTTCTTTTTAACTTGTGACACAAAATCTGTAACTTCTTTTTTAGGACTTTCTTCCCTAATAGCAAAAAATCCTAGTTCATTATCACTCTCACTTTTTTCTTCAAATTTATCTTCATCACCATTTACATAGATACAGTTTCTAGGTTTTCTCGACTATAAATTTTTTCTAAACTTCTTAACTCTCTTAGGAAATTTAGATGCAAAATGACCATATTCTTTACAAGTCAACATTTAAGGCTTCTCTCACTGTCAAGTTCTCTTTTTATAAGTAGTTCAATACCTTTTTCAGTCTTATGTTCTTCTTTTGATTTTCTTATGCTACTGCTTGCAAAATTTCCACTAGTGCTTACACTTCTAGATAGCATCAGCCACATGCTTAATGCATTGAATATTGTCTCAATATTAGGTAGATCTCCACTTTTTTTCAGGATTACTTCTATTGACTCCAATCTTCCAAGTAATTTTTCTTTAGACAAGTTTTCATTGCAAGGTATCACTTGTCCAATCATCATTGCTACCTACTTGAATTATGGTTTCAAAGTCTTCAAGATCTTCCATATGATCTCATCTTCATCTTTAGTACCTCCACAGGCTTTAATTCCTGTAAAAATTTATGATACTCTACCAATGTATGTTCTAACATATTTATCTTCCATCATTTTAGCTTCTTGGAATAAACATATCAAATTCTACAATCTAATCCTTTTTTCATGCTAATCACCTTCATAAATAGAATCTAAGGCTTCCAAAACTATATGAGTTGTGGTAAAAGATTTTACCTGATTGTAACCATTCTCTAAAAGAGTTGTCAAAATTTATTCTCTTTCTCTTAAGTCTCACATGAATACCTATCTTTCCTCTTCAGTGCATTTCTCAAAATCTTCTTCTTTTACTATTGTCTTGCATGTCTTTATGATCAGCCAATATCCTAGACCCATGCATAAAAAATGTGTTTTTGTCTTTTGTTTCCAATTGTCATAGTTGATCGCATCAAATTTTAGACTTTCCTTTATGTAGTTTTCCATAGATCTCCCCAAGTTGTTAAGCTTTTCCTTCAAGGACTTGATGCTCTTATACCAATTTTTTATAAATATAAAGTCCACCAAGATAACGAAGTGGGGTGTAGGGGTGAATCAGTTATCCAAATATTAAAACATTTATTAACCTTAATAACCTTTAAACTAGTGAGAAATGTAATTATCAACCATAAAAAGATACACATACACAATAACACTAGATATGTTCCTTAGATATAGATAATACTGAGAGGGGGAGTGTGGGGGAGGGGGGGTGGTTGAATCAGTATTCTACAAACTTTTGCCCATAACTAAATATTGTTAATACTTTATAACTTGAATATGAAAGTAAACCAACAATGGTGAATAGTAAATATAACCATACACATAGAGAACTCATAACACCATTATTTAACCAGGGAAACCATAGTGAAGGGAAAACCCTAGTGGAGATGATACCCACTAGGTGATTCACTAAACAATAGGATCATGTTAAGGATATTGACCCTGTTAGTAGTTTATGAAGTACATATAGTGTCTTGACTAGTCCTTGTTAGAGGACTAGGTCTTTCTAGAAGCCTCAACCTTGTTAGGAGTTATTTCAACCCTATTAGGAGTTGGTGGATCAAATACAATGTATGCAAGAAGAGCCCACTACCCTAACATGAAATTATACAATTCAGTTCTTCACATAATAGATATACATACAATAATTTTTGTGTATTGTGTTTTGCACTTGCTCTGATCATACATGAGATGTAGTTCACATATAATCTCATTGAATTCACATCAATCACATATATGTAATAGATCATACATATGTTGCATAGATCATCATATATCACACACTTATCTTTGCAAGATACAATCTTTACTTATACCTCGTATATTCATAATTTATTGTTTAGTCAACCTTCATGCTTTTGCATGTTTAGCATAATATAAAATAACTTATGGAATAACATCTACATAGTCAGCTCATCATGACTTAGTAATTTTATTTTTTACCAAAATAATTCCTCAAATCATACAATCCAATTCTCTATTGTGCTCTATTCTACTCTATTCAATACCCATCTAGTATTTCAACCATATCTCATGTCATACTATTTGTACACACCTATACACTAGTAGACATCATCATGACACTATCATAGAGCTTCCCTTAGTTTCACATAAGCTAACTCTCAATGAGTCATTTGTATACATCACATATGCTCTAAAAAAATCAAAACATCTAACTGGCCATATTTCCAATAATCTCCCCCTTTGGAATTGATGTAAACATTTTGGAAAATTGGTCGAGTCCCAAAATGATGTCATACATAATAGAAAAAATAAAAGTAACTACACAAAAATTGCCTTCAAAACATAACAATTTTATTCATGTTTTGATGGATCATTACATTCCTTATATCTCCTTTACATTAATATATAAGTACATAAATGTACTCCCCCTTACATATAAAATTTATATAACTTTCCTTCTACATATTACTCACCCTTTGACATCAATGGAAAAGGTGTCAAAAAATGTATCCAAAACTAGGTAGCATGCTTTTGATCAACTTGTCATTCTAGAAACTACATAAACAGGTTTTAGCCTATCTACTTCCTTCTTCTAGTTCTCCTTCATAGATTTAGAAATACTAATTAGTGTGCATAGTTCATAGGATGCCACTTTAACTTCTCTCAAGTTAATAGATGCAAACTTGGCATAAGAAGTCTTTTCCACAAGACAATCCTCTATCTACCTCTATAAAGTACTTATCTTAGGTGAAAAAATCTCTCTAAGACTAGAGAATCTCTTTGTTTCCTTCTCCTTGTTTAACTCTAAGGCTCTCATCACACTATGGATCTTCTCCACTTTTTTTCCACACTCTTCAATGCTGGTCTCTAGGAATTGTAATTTCACAATGAGTGATTCAAGTTCACTCATCTTCCCCTTAATTTGACTCTCAAAGTTAGTTAGGTACTTGTATGATAGCACACACTATCCATACAATTTCTTCCCTTCATCAATGTGTCTTTTGAGTTCCTTATTGCTTCCATCAGGTTCTTTCAAGTTATTTCTCACATTAGTGCATATTATATCAAATAGTGACACATCATGCTTCGCTTGTGCTTGTGCTAAAGCTACTTCAGCAAAAGTTGTGAAGTCTTTATCAAAGATCTTCACCACCTCCTTGGCCTTCACTTGTAAGTCTGAATTAGCTAAAATTTTGTTGATTCTCTTGTACATTCTATCCAAGGCTTCAATACATGTCTTCTCCAAAGAGTTTACTAATTTATTCTTTTCAAATAACTTGCTCAGTAATCTCATTAACCCTTTTTGATCATCATCATCATATGATGACATTGATACTATTTTTATCATTGCTATGATTGGAGTTACTGTAGGAAAAGGTGTAAACTACTTTCAATTCTACCTTCTTCTTCTCTTCCTCCTTCTTCTTCTATTCTTCTAATCTTTCTACTTCTTTCCTTGCATCTTCTTAAGCTTTCTTCCTTTCTTCTTCTTCTTTCTTCTTCTTGTCCCCTTCTTCTATCCTCTTTACCTCTGCTATCCTCTTTGTTTATTTCTTCTTCTAATCTTCTTCTTCATCTTCATGAGAGCTAGAGTATGTTGCATATTTTTGATATTGCCAATAATATTTCCTCTATATTCTACAAAAGGATTCTCCTTTGCATCTACAGTTATGCATGTACTATCCACTTTCATGGATTTAGTACCCATAACAATATGTAATGGCAAGGGTACCTATTGTTGTTCTTTTTCTTATCTCTCATCACTAGATGGTGGGTGTGCTTCCACATACACTAGGCTATCAGGCTTTGACTATGCACTCACCTTAGGTATTGTAGTCATGAATTTAACAATTGCCTCTTCTGTCTCCTTCTTGACATCCCCATAATCACCTCCCATCAAAATAATTTCTCTTCTTTTTTTCCTTAGCAAGGGCTCAATACCCTTAAAATTTTCATTTGTCCTCCTTAGAGTCAATTTCACATAGTTTATTTATCATTGTGATCCTCAAATTTAGATCTTCTTTTAATACTCTCTTCTTCCTATTTATTAGCCCATTATATAGGTCTTCAGGTATCTTATTCTCAAACTTCTTATTCCTCAAAATCATGTTTCTTACAATGACATTTTCTAATTGTCTTCTATCCATATTGCTATACAGATTATAATACTTATTTAACTATACAAAATTGTCATCATTAATTATTTACATTTGTCATCATTAATTATTTGCATATTTAATTTCTCTACCTTTGGTTTCCATGCTTTCTTTCCAGCTATAGTTTTTCCTTCCTATGCATCTTGCACTACTAGTCTATCTCTAGCTTCATCCTCAAAAAATTTGGATTCATTGATCTGCATTAATTTCCTTCTCTTGCTTGGTCCACTAGTGGTATACTTGACCCTTTTCTTTGATGAAAGTTGTTTCTTAACCTTCACCAATCTCTTTGATTTTCTCTGTGTTGTAGGTACCTCCACCTCTTGCTACTTCCCTAGTTGATCACTTCTTGTCCTAATAGGTTGCATTTGTGCAACTACAACATATGGTGCAATAGGGGCCTATGCACATGGTTGTGCTACTGTCACACCTTATGAAGGGCCTACAACAACAATATAAGTTCCTACTAACACTTTAGATTTCTTGCTTTCCTTCATTTCCATTGCAATACCTTTGGCTTTATTGAATTCCTCTCTGGTCATGTTTGATTCCTTGAGGATGGAGTCTATGACCTTTTCCACATTCTTCTTTCTTTCCTTGTTGTGTAGTTTAGAATGAACTATTCTCGTTTTCTCCTCATAGGTTCCCCATATAGGGTACTCTGTGTCCTTCTTTGATTGGAGTATGATCTACGCATACCCTTCCATGAGCTCTGCACTCATCTCATAGCCCATGGGTTCAATGAACTTAACCCTTTGTATCAAAGCTTCTATACAAGTTTTATCCACCTCCACCATGAAGCAATTCTCATCCTTATATTTTTCTACCATTGAGGGAGGTATTTTATACCTCTATTTCATTTTTGACTGGAAAGTTTTCATCATTTTATCAATGTCATCATCTTTGACATTCTCTAAATTAGATCTATAGCATCGAGTCACCATCTTCATTGTGCACTTGTTGCTATGCCAAATTTTTACTCCAGGAAACTTCCTTGTAGCATAGAAAAATAAATGAGTTAGTAGGGACTCCAAATTAAAAACTACGCTCTTTGATTTCTTCACTTTAAAAATTTTATCCAATAATTACAATCCAATAATCTCACATAGATTAAATTTTCTCCCTTGAAATGCCATTACATAAATTGTAGTAAAAATTTAGCTGGTACTGAGTTAACCCTTCATCCATGGTTGAACTTGTACCCTAATATCTTACTTAATAACTTTACTCCTTTGTCTTGAATGGAGTCTACCTTCATGTCTCTTCCATCAAACCTAGTATTCAGGTTGGTCTCAACCATTTTTCTTACATTCTTCTCATTTACAGGATTACATCCCTAATTACTCAATCCTATGACTTTATGAATCAGATCATTATCAATAACTATTTATGCATCATCTAGTCATAACAAATCATCATGTACCCTACTCAGAAAAATTTAGGTCCAATCATGACTATCAAACTCTGTATAAAACATATACTTTACTAAGTTCAACTCACTTAGGTGCATATACTAGGTTTTCAAAGATACATCACTATTAGACATGGTTCCCAAATATTTGTGAATATCTTCATCTCCTATTACTTCTATCTTATAGTGAATATAACTTCTAATATCCTCAACATGAAGCATATTCTCTAGAACTTGCAAAAATGCACCCAATGGGTCATCCATAGTTTTTTGAACACATACTATGGTCTATCACTCACAACATAGATAGTCTAACTATCCATTTTAGTTTTACTATATTCACTAAAAAGCATAGCTTAAGCTCTATAAAATACCTTAAAAACACATTTTAGGGCTTCTACAATTTTGCACTTCACAAGCTTCTCTTGGCACTTCAGTTCACTATCAAATTGCTCTTCAATTCACTCAAGACACTTTGCATGAACAAATGGTAACCACAATCTTGTTTGCGATCCTTAAATCATTTCAAATTGCACTATGCATTAAATGTGTATCTACCACAAATTCAAATACTATTTATATTTACTAGTAAGCTAGTTTTCTAAATTCCTACTCACTAAGATCATATCTAGACTTGCACACTTGACCATAGCTTTCTCTCTATGTCCTTTTATTCATGTTAACTACTCAACTTCCAACTCTCTCTCTCTCTCTCTCTCTCTCTCTAACATCAATTTTGACCAACTAATGTACTACCTCTTCTAGAACTACTTAATTTAGGTAGAATGAGTCACAAAAAATCTATGACTTCAATGTCTTATCAGATGCATCAAAATATTATTCCTTCAAAACTGTATAAGAGCTTTCTAGATCCTTAGCTTTCATAAATGCTTCTTTGAATTCATCAACATGTTCCTTGATTACTTCCTTTTGACTATTGTCACTACCATTATCATTATTTTTGTCATTTATGTTGTTTTTCCTTTTGTAGTTGGGATTCCTATTAAGGTTCCTTTTGTCTGTTTTGTAATATCTTGTTGTGTATTCGAAGTTATTACGTAACTAACATAAAGGTGCATTTCTTCTCTAATTAATTCCATTCTAATTCTCAAGTGCTCTACAATTCCTTGCAATGTGTCTAGGATTTTTCCACTTGTGACGCATAGATTGGTTCTTTTATCCATTAGATTTATCTCCATCATTGGATCTTCTCTGTGATCTACCTCTTCCATTATGTACCTACAAAGTTAGTATTGCTAAACATTCTACTATTTGCATTATTACCATCAAACTTAGGTTTCTTACATTCTACTACTTTATGTCCATAACCAAGATAATTATAACAATAGAAATTAGTAATGGGTTTAAAAGACTTACCTGTGCAATCTCTTTTCATATTTCCAACTTCAATGCATATGAAGCATCTACCTCTGAACTCATGTTTTACTTCCTTGGGTGGTTCATCTTGCTTAGGTTTATCAACTTGCTTTGTTTTCTTAGGTTCATCAAATTTCATTGATAAATAATTAATTCTACTTCCTTTGATACTTTAGTAGATATGTCAGATTCTACCTTACTCAGATTAGATTCCTTAGGGGATTGAATAACTAGATCTTATCCTCTTCTAATTTCAATTTTCATGGCTGATTTCTCTCCAATGAGATATCCAACTCTTGTCATAAGGTCTCTAGTGAAATATCTATTCATTTATCTTCTCACTATTGGAATAAAGTTTCTCTAACTACTACTTAGCTCATGTCAATTCTCCTTTCACAATGATATTGTAATTTTATAATTCTACATGCTCAATCTTGATAGTATCTAGTTCAGATGTAACTTGACTTAACTAGGATCTAAGGTCTGCATTCTTAGTTTTCAATTCAAGCTCATTCTTGCCACCATTTTTCTTAAGACTCAACTTAAGTTCAACAATTTTTAGTTCATGTTTCAAAATCTCTGTATACACTAAAAATTGTCCCGAATGACTTTATTAATTTAATTAATATTAGTCACATTCCTCTACTTATTTAATTAAATTATTTTAATTAAATAAGTTCATTTTTGCCTAAGTATTTAAATTTAATTTAAATACTTTCTAGCCTTGATGTGTTAATTTTAATTAACACATGATTCTCCATTTATTCTTTTTTTAAATAAATTTTATTTATTTAAAATCCTCCATTTTCTATTAATTTCTTCTAGACCTTGATTAAATTAAATATTATTTAATTTAATCTTTATTCCAACCGCCTAGAAGTATGTGCATTCACATGAGTTTGCATTTCTTTTTAAGCACATGTTGTCTACACCTTAGGAATCTTCTACACACATATCAGTCTTATCTATTTATCTAGAATGAGAGATAAGGTGCTTGGTTGTCAATTCTTATCCTTATCTCCTGTGCTTAGTTGTCTATCCTTATCCTTATCTCCTAGTGGTTTCTAAGCACATTCTAGATGCTTCCTCCATCCACTTTAAATAAACACCTTGTCTCAAGCTTTAGAACACACCACAAGAACACAACACAACACCACCAGGATAGAGACACGATAGGTCATTAGAGGTCATTATCATCCATTAGGTACCATTAGAATTTTTTATCATTGCATCATCATTCTGTTTTTTGATTTTTCATATCATTTAGTCTAGGCACATATTCCATTTGCATTCACGCATTCAAGAGATTCATCCACTGTTGTGTTCCTAAGAGCATACCGAACATACACTCCATTTGTTCTGAATCATAGTTTGAAGTTTGCATAATCTTGGTTACAATTTTATGCAACACATTTTTGGCACGCCCAGTGGGACCCACTTCGCGGGTTCAAATTTTTTCAAGCTGAAGGCTCATGGTTGAAGAATAACTTGCGTAGGGAGCGTCAAATCAAGCCACGAGGTCAGTCATCATCTTTGGGAGCGCATGAGGTAAGTACCCTATATTTTGTTGTTCTTTTGAGTAAAAAAAAAAATGTATAAGGGCTTGGTTTTCTTCCATTTGCTTTATGCTATTTGGTTATTAAAACAAAAAAACAAAAAAAACAAAAAAAATTTCAAAACAAAAAAAAAAAAATTTAATAATAAAAAATTTAATTTTTTTTTTTTTTAAAGACAGAGCCGCCTCCGCTGGCGGCTCCTTTTACTCCCGGCGCTGCTGCCGCCACTCCAACCCGAGCCACCTCCGTCGACGGCTCCTTTTACTCCTGGCGGCGTTGCCACCGCTCTAGTGGCCCTCTTCCTTCTGTCGCCGCCACCGCTCCAGCAGCACCTCTTACTTTCGGCATCGTTGCCGCCGCTCCAGTGGCTCCCTTCCCTCCATCAACGCTGCTGCCAGTAGTTTTTTTTTTGCCCTCCTTCCGTCGACGCCACCGTAGCGGCTTTCCCCTTTCTTTCTCGGTCGCCGCCGCACCACTTAGCCGTCATCTCCGCCTATCTCCGCCGCCGCGGAGCTGCTGCGGCTCCTCGCCGCCCACTTCTGCCGCTCCGCCCGCTTCTGCCTCCAATCCGGCCGCTCCGTCCCCCCTCTGATCGCTGGACCCCGCAACGCTCATATCCCATCCCGCAGCACCGCTTTCCCCCACACTAGCTGTACCTTTCGAGAGCCCCACGGCTTCCGCCGACACCCCTGCTCCTAGCGCCAAATTATGCACACCAAAACTATGAATAAATACACAAAAACCCCAAAGAATAAAATAAATAAATAAAATCAAAAAAAAAATAAAAAAATAAAAAAAAAAACTAAAATAATTAAAAAAATTTAAAATAATTAAAAATAAAAAATAAAAATTTATAAAAAATTTTAAAAAATTCAAAAAAAAATTTTAAAAAATAATTTTTTTTGTTTTTTATTTCTTTCAAATAGGCCTTTACGTTTGTCAAATTTATTTTGTACATATAGGCATTTAAATTTTTATTTTTTATTTAATTCCTTTTCTAGCTCTCATATCTCTTCATACAATTCCCTTCATGGCCCACACAATGCCTTAGACGTAAAAACCCTTACCAAGAAAATGGAGGAAATGAAGAATTGTCTCTCATATCTCAAAGGCATTAGTTCTCCTGTCCCATCCAATCCTAATCCTCCATGTAATCCCCCTTACTATGAACCTAATCCAAATCCTTTATCCATAATTCCACTTCCACAAAATCCTAATCCTCCAACAACATCATCCCATAATCCTCCAACAAAATTATCTCCTAAGCCTCCACCAATGTCATCCCCACCTCATCAGGGATATTTCATATCACTTTTGGCTAGATTGAAAATTCAGCATAATATGAGCCAATCACCTAAAGCCACACCTCCAGTTCCATCTCAAGACCTTCCTTCAAAGCATGATGCTTCTCCTCTAGATTTGAGCACTTCTCCATCCCATCATTCCATTATCCCTCAACATTCATCCATCCCTCCTAGTCCATCTTTTGATTTCTCTCTTAATCAAAATCAAGACATTACACCTACCACGCACATTACTGATTCCATTCCATCTCCAACATTAGCATCCATAGATATTCCCCTTCATGAAGAAGTTTCTTCCACTCCATTCACTAATACTCCTCCATGTCAAGATCAAATTTCCTCCACGCCCACATATGATGATCCACTTACCATGCTATATGATCTTCTTTCACCACATGATTCCATTCCTTCCATGTCCTCATATGATTCTAGTCCATTTCATGATCCACTACTTGAGCTATGTGATATTCTTTCATGTCAAGATCAAGGTACTCCATCTCATAGTTCCACTCCCTCTATTCCATCTCATGAACCTATTCCATCTCACAATCCACTCGTTCCGCTCAATGATCCTCTTCCAAGTCAAGATCAATGCACCCCTTCATCCATATTTCATGATCCCACTCCTTCACATGATCATATCACACCTATTCAATCTCCTCATGAACCCCATACACCTAGACTCACATCTTGCATTGAGAATAGTAAGTATCCCCTTAAAAAAATAATTCCTCAAGATGTTGGTGCACCTTCCACTTTTTCCAATTCCAAAACTATTCCTCCTTCATCTTCCAAGTCCATTTTAGGTCCTTATAGTACATCCATTCTAGGTTCTTATAGTCCATCTATTCTCGGTCCTTATGTTCCATCATCAAACTCTTCTTCACTTCCTTCCATATTGGGTCCTTATATACATCCTTCTACCTTATCCACGTTTTCCAATTTATCCCCTCATAAAAATCAACAAAGGCGCACATCCTTGAATTCCTTCCAACATTCACCTTCCATAAACTCTCCATCATATTTACCTTCATGCACCCATACCATGGCCAATGGAAGTAAATTGGATGCGAAAGAAAAAGAAAACAAAGTCACGAATCCACAAGAGCGCAAGGATCAACATGTCCCATTTAAGCGACATGTCCAAGAAAAGAAAAATCAGATCCAAAATGCAATCAAAAAGCCACAAAGGCCAAAAATCAAAAGTGTAAAAGTTATGTGGATACCAAAGCTGCTTAATGTAGAAATGAATCTCAAAGAAAGATTCCAAATAACATCCAATTCTGCTAATCCAAAAGCCTCCCTCCTTCATAAATTCTCTCAACTTCCATTTTCCAAATCCATTTTGGGTCCTTATACACCCAAATCCACCATCCCAACTCTATCATCTCCTTCATCCATTTTGGGTCCCTATATCCCGAAACTCCAACTTTCTCCTATACATCCTTCACAATTTACTCCTTTCCACCACCCTTCAAGGTGTGTGCTAATGAAGATCTTTCCACTTCCTTCACAAGTCTTCCAACCTAGTATCCATCAACCATGTCTTCCTCCTACCTACTCAACTCCCTTAATCCAACCTTTTTCATAGGTCATTGTCTTCTATTCCCCAATTCACTTTAGCATTCTTTTCCTTACCCTATCAACATCTATGAGAAAATACCAATAATTCCTTGAAAATAAAACAAATATAATAAACAAATTAAAGAAGCATAAATATCAAGGGATACATCCATATACCTAGATGCTTGAGTCCTCCCTTCATTTTCCTACTATGTATTCATTGTCTTCCACTTTCACTTACCTATCCATTAACTTCCCTTTTTCCACTTGCACTTTACACTAGGGGCAAGTTCCATCCATATTGTTCTTCCTTACCTATCTTCCATATTCAATCTATTGTCCATTGTCATTCCCACTTTTGATCTTGACTTACACTTTCCATATCCCTTCCGCATTATCCACATGTATTTACACTTTTCCCACACTTGATCGTGACTTTCCCTTTCGTCTCATCCATCCATACATTATCCTATATACTTCCTACATTCTTCCATATATTTGATCTTGACATGTTATCCCTATCTTGCATTCCATAGTCCTTGTCACGTTCATGTTCATGCATCCATTTTCCATTCATATGCATATATATTCCCATCTTCTTTTCATGTTCATTCATATCTTTTCCATCCATAATCCTACGCACGTTTATCCTTCTTCCATATACCCTTGATCTTGGTTATCCCTTTCATTTCATCCATTTCTTATCACGCATTTCCTCCATATCCTTCATATCATTATCCCTTTCCATCCTTATCCTTCATATAATTATCCCTCCTCCACATCCTTTGTATCATTATCCCTTTTTCATGCCTTCCTTCATTCCACTTTCATACCCATGCTCATAATCAATACTAGAGGCACAACAACAAAAATGCTCATACATGCTTAAGAAGAGAACATGCCTTCTCTTCCTCCATATGCGAGCTTTCACACCATCCGTCAATCCTTCCCCACCGTTATTTCCTTCTATTTTCATATCCTTGGAATGGGGCATTGTTGGTCACTCCTTTGAAATATGGTTCTTGGTTCCCTATTATCTGACACTATATCCGTTGGTCATCCATATTATTCCTCCATTCATATATCTACCCAACCTTCCTATTCATTTACAAATACCATGGCTCTCCCTTGTCATTGGTCTCAATCCATTCTATTCCACATTCATTCACTTCTATTCATTCATTCATATCAAATTCAATCTAAATCTTCCACATTCATTCATGTCTATTCCGCAATCATTCAATCCATTCTATCTATTCATTCATATCAACTTCAATCCAAGTCTCCCAATATATTCAATCAATTCATTTATCCTCTACTCTCATCATATTCTCTTCTTCCAATCACTTCATTCTTCATCCATTATCTTATCTTATCTTTTTCTTACCACACTGAGCTTCCATCCATAAAACCAACCTCATCAAATAGTGATTGCAAACGAGTTTACACAAATTCACATTTAGACTCAATGATTTGAGAACATCATTCCTTTTACTGTCATTGCTAGTAACCAATCATAAATATCTCATTTAAATTCAATCAATCAATCAGTTTTTGCCTTACAGGATGAATCCTTCTTACACAGGCTTAACAAATTTAACAAATTTTTCAAGTTTATGGAAAGCATGGTGAATTGAATGACTTCTTAGTCATAATGTCTTTTTGTTAATTTTATCTTTGTGTGTCAGTGATAGCCTTCCCAAGTGTGCCTCGATCTTCCATATCTTGGTATCATTTGAACGGCTTATCCTGATTACACGTGTTATTTTGCAATATGATCTATTTTCATGATTCTTTAATACATCTATGTGAGTTTCAAGTTATGTTAATGCATTGCTCACTGGGGGCAACGGGTTAGCACACTTTCCACCAAGCTCCTTCAAAAGACTTTGCCCAGACCTCTCCAGTGTGTACATGTCATTTGTTCCCTCATGACTCTGAAACCTGCATCTATTGTGTTAAGAGTCTAATACACGCAAAGGAATCTTGTCATCTATGCTTCTATAGCATTTGGTGCATAACTCCTCTTGCAATATTAAAATTAGGTATGCTCTCCATATGAACACAATTGGATCTCTTACATTCATGTAGTTAAGTTGCATTTAGATTATCATTTTCCATCATCCTATTTTTCTTCTTTCCTTCCCTTCTTTTCGTTCCAAGACCTTTTCACGAAAATTTCCCAAATTTGTATTTCTTGCGCAATTTCCGTGAGGGGGCATCCTCAATTCTCCTTCCTTCTTTGGGGCAACCTGCATTTAATTTTCTTTGATATGATGCCGTGTCGACATCACATCAAAGAGGGGCAAAATGTATACACTAAAAATTGTTCCGAATGACTTTATTAATTTAATTAATATTAGTCACATTCCTCTACTTATTTAATTAAATTATTTTAATTAAATAAGTTCATTTTTGCCTAAGTATTTAAATTTAATTTAAATACTTTCTAGCCTTGATGTGTTAATTTTAATTAACACATGATTCTCCATTTATTCTTTTTTTAAATAAATTTTATTTATTTAAAATCCTCCATTTTCTATTAATTTCTTCTAGACCTTGATTAAATTAAATTTTATTTAATTTAATCTTTATTCCAACCGCCTAGAAGTATGTGCATTCACATGAGTTTGCATTTCTTTTTAAGCACATGTTGTCTACACCTTAGGAATCTTCTACACACATGTCAGTCTTATCTATTTATCTAGAATGAGAGATAAGGTGCTTGGTTGTCAATTCTTATCCTTATCTCCTGTGCTTAGTTGTCTATCCTTATCCTTATCTCCTAGTGGTTTCTAAGCACATTCTAGATGCTTCCTCCATCCACTTTAAATAGACACCTTGTCTCAAGCTTTAGAACACACCACAAGAACACAACACAACACCACCAGGATAGAGACACGATAGGTCATTAGAGGTCATTATCATCCATTAGGTACCATTAGAATTTCTTATCATTGCATCATCATTCTATTATTTTGATTTTTCATATCATTTAGTCTAGGCACATATTCCATTTGCATTCACACATTCAAGAGATTCATCCACTATTGTGTTCCTAAGAGCATACCGAACATACACTCCATTTGTTCTGAATCATAGTTTGAGGTTTGCATAATCTTGGTTACAATTTTATGCAACACAATCTCATTTTTTTCTAGAGATTTCATACTTCATCATTGTCACTAGTCTACACAATCGATTCCTTGTCAAATTTTAGATCATCAATCTTATCTTTTAGTTTACCAATGAAAACTTTTGCATCTCTATATATATATATATATATATATATATATTGTAGGATATCTCTTTATTCAGGAAGAAGGTTAATATGCTCAAGAGCTTCTTCAAGGTTTTTCTTCAACTGTTCCATGTCTATAGTGATCTTACACAAGTTGTTAAACTTCTTTAGAGTAACTAGGCTCTAATACCAATTGTTAGAAATAGATAATACTAAGAGGTGGGGGGGTTGAATCAGCTTTCTACAAACTTTTTCCCACAACTAAATATTGTTAATTACTTTATAACTTTTAGCTTGTTTTAAGCTAATAATTTTGTATTTTCTTCCCACCTGGTTCCCTACACCAAGCTTTAGCTTTGACATCGACCCATGGCTTCATTCTGTCTACTGCACCTAGCTTCATCTTCATCTTTGGCTTTGACTTTGGCTCCTACGCTTGGTTTCGGCTTTAGAATCAGCTTCTGCACCTGGGCTCAGCTTGGGCTTAAGTTTTGTTCTTTCTCCTACATCTAGATTTAGCTTCCCATCTGGCTTTTTGCCTAGCCCCCTATGCTTGGCTTTAGTTTTGGTCTTAGCTTCTACTTATAGCTTCGACTTTGGGTCTAAGTCCTATTCTATCTCCTACATCTGGTTTCTTTCTGATGCCTGCTTCAGCTTCTTCTCATGTGTCTAGCTTTGCGGTGGTCACTTCTGCTTCTGTTGATTGGGCTAGGGTTTCACCTAGAGTTATGGGTGGTTCAACCATTTCCTATGTTGATGTGGCTATGTTTGAGGCTAGTATTGGTGGTCAGACTATGCAGCCAGGGTTTCGTGATACTGTGCGTTCGAGGTTCTATGCTACTATGCTGATTGTGGTATGTAACCCAAAAAGGCTTCATCTAAATTCTTCTATAGTTGATGATATTTTTATTAATATGGATGATCTCTTGGTTTCTGTTGCTATCTTTCACTTTAAGGGTTTCTGTCCCTCTCTTTCAAATTTGCATGCATGGATATCCTGTGTTTGGGAACCATTCATTTCGAAGAGTGCCCAGATTTACCCTATGGCAAGGGGTTTTTTTGTTGTGAAATTTGGTACTGCAAATGATAGAAATTCCATCCTCAACAATAATTTCTCTTGGGATGGGAAGTTTCCCTTGATGGAAAACATTTGGCACAAGGATTTCAACCCTTCAACTGAAACTTTTAATAAGATCCCTCTTTGGGTAAGGCTGTTGAACCTTCCCCTTCATCTTTGGCTAAAATCTTTCCTGGTGGAGGTGGGGAATGTGCTTGGAGACTTCATGAAATTTGATTCAGACACTGTCGACTTATTTTGGACAACATTTTCTTGCATGCTTGTTGAGATCAACATTTCTAAGGGACTCCCTGATATGATTTCAGTGGATTCTCCTCTTGGTTCTTGGAATATTCTTCTAGACTATAAGGGTATCCCCTTTCACTATAGGAATTGCCACTTGACAAGTCACCTGGCTGTCAGGTGCTCTTCAAGTAAATCTAGACCAAAAATGTCCCCTTCTTGGTGGACGGGGGTCTCAGAAGACCACTACACATATGAGAAGGTTGCTGAGAACTCTTCTCAGATTCTATCTTCTCCTAGCATCTTGAAGAAGGTTCCTCCTTCAACCCCTTCCATGGTGACTTCTGGCCCATCTCTAATTTGTGTTCCTGTTCCTGGTTTTCCTACTATTGTCCCTATTTCTAGGGTGGATTCTACTTCTATTTCTATTCTATCCCCTCCTTTGGCTCCTTCAGTGGTGAAAACAGGTCCGTCTCTAGATTTTTCAATTTCTAGATTGGACTCTGCTCCTATCTTTGTTGATCTACCCTCTCTTGAATTATTGTTGATGGATCTACTTTTGGCTACCTCAGTTGTGGTTTTTTGTCTTTCTTTTGGTGTTTCCAAGGCAGTTCCCCCTGTGGTACCTTTGCTGGGTGCCATTGTTCTCTCTCAAGTCTCTACTGTCACTTCCTCCTCTTTGTCCTTTTCCTTGGCCTCTAGGGTTTTAGGTTCTAGTTGTGATGGTGCTAATTTTTGGTGTCAGAAGGCTACTAGTTTGGTGGAGGATATATGGACTATAGTAAAAGGAAAAAAGGTAAAGCCACCCACTCCCTCTTTTGACATGGCACTAAGGTCTAACAAGAAGGGCTCAAAAGGGAAAGTCTGACTCTCCTGGCTTTTGGCTAGTTCTCCCCTAGCTCTTTTGGCCTTTTTCTCTTGGCAGTGTGTTTCATTTTGGGGTTTTAGGAGCTTGATAAAAACTTAATTTTTTGGCTGTTATTGTCTTGTTTTATGTTTTGCCACTATGATCACCTTTTTTTTGGTGACTTGTTTCTCCTTTGTTGACTCATATAGGGTTTCAGGCACCCTTCAAAACCTAGTTGCGTGGCTGATTTGTACTATTTTATTTGTAATGCCACTCTAGTCACTTTTTTTTCATGACCTATTCTTCCTTAGGACTGTAGATTTTTTTGGTTTGGGCTTCATTGAAAATTCTTGATTTGTAAAGGTTTTCAGGGTCCCTTCAAAGCTTGTTTATCTTATCAAAAATAATGTTGAACAATAAATATAACCATGCACATAGAGAACTCATAACACCATTTTTTGTTAACTAGGGAATCCCTAGCCAAGGTAAAACCCTAGTGGGGATGATACCTACTAGATGATCCACTAAACAATAAGATCATGTTAAGGATATTGACCCTATTAGGAGTCTATGAAGTACATATAGTGTCTCGAGTCCTTGTTAGATGACTAGGCCTTGTTAGAAATCTCAACCCTATTAGGAGTTTTTCAACCCTTTAAGAATTTGGTGGATCAAATAAAATGTATGCAAGAATAACCCACTACCCTAACATGCAATTATACAATTCAATTCTTTACAAGAATAGATATACATACAATACTTTATGTTTGTTGTATTTTTCACTTGGTCTAATCATACATTAGATGTAGTTTGCATATCATCTCATCGACTTTACATCAATGACATACATTGCATAGATCATACATATTTTTCATAGATTTTCATATATCACACACTTATCTCTACAAGATAAGATCTTTACTTATACCTTGTATATTCATAATTTACTGCTTAGTCGGCCTTCATGTTTTCACACACTTGGCATCATATAAAATAAATTATGGAATAATATCCACATAGTTGGCTCATCATGACTTATTAATTATTTTCTTATGAAAATTATTCCTCAAGTTGTACAATCCAATTCTCTATTGTGCTCTATGAAATACCTGTACTAGTATTTCAACCATATCTCATGCCATATTGTCCATACACATCTATGCATTAGTACACATCATTATGACACTTTTAGAGAGGTTTCCTCAAGTGTACATAAGCTAACTCTCAATGAGTCATCTGTACACATCACATTTTTTCTCTATGTTGCTACAAATTATCTAACATAGGCAATTTTCTATTTTATAAATGAAATTTTGAGTACATGTTTCCATAAATGACAACAATCAAAATATCTAACTGACCATATTGCCAACAATGTTAACTAGGTAAACCCTTGATTAGAGGGAAAACCTTGGTGGAGATGGTACCCACAAAATGGTGTACTAATATAAAACTTCCTTGTAAGAGGATAGACCCTGTTAGGAGTCTATGAAATGCATTCGATACATATTAGTCCCTATTAGGAGACTTTGAATCCCTATTAGGAGATTCGAACCCTATTAGGAGTTGTTAAAGGTAGATGGACCCACTTTCCAAATAGCTTCAAGGGAAAGACCAATGAACCCATTGTCCAAATGATCTCTATATTATTCCTTGTAGAATAACAGAATAAACTATACTTTTACTTTCCTCTTCCTCTATCCTATCAACCAAAAAAATCTTATATCTCGATTAGATCACCAACTTCACATCCAATAATCACTTGGATTGCTTACTCGCATTTACCAAATACTCTACTCTTGTTCACTTGATCTCAACCAGGGTTTGTAATCCACATCTCAAATAAAGAAAATGTTCTTCCTTTATACCATGTCCTCAAAATAGTTACTTGGGTCATCTATGTTCCTTTTCTAATTAATTAAATAGAACCTTAATAAGATAAACACTTATTTTTACAATCACATATTACTATCAGCTATCAGGAATCAATAGTTATTTCACATGTGTTATTTGGATCTTGCAAACTTCATCACATTACCAAGTAATTTTCTTCTTCATGTAGCTAACTTCACATGTCATGATTATATCCCTGTTAAAAGATATAACATAAAGATCATCAACAACTTCATACTTTCTCTATTTTGGAACAGTCTTCACCAAACATCACATAACTCACATCTTTTGTCGTACCTTTTTCTTGCATACTTAACTATGTACTCAAGACTCAATATAGAAAAAAAATTTAATTGTATAATTCTCCAACTGATACCAAGCATGTGTACTAGCTCAATCTCAGTCTACTCTACTAGCCTTCACATAATTAATACTATGTTGATGTCAATGACAAACACAGAGTTGAATGCAACATACAATCTCATCAACTACCTCAGATACTCCATAAAGAATATCATCCACATTCATTTCTAACACAAGGTTATCATATTGTTGCAAGGTGTCCTAATAGAGAAGAGAAGGATGAGAGAAAGGAAAGCAAGTTTAAAGGAATGAGATATGATTGAGACTACAAGAAGAACGAGGATGAGAAAGGTAAGAAATCCTATTATATTGCTAAAGAAAAAACTAAAATTGAATCTAAAATTAATAATGATGAAGTTGTTTATGTTTCTATGAAAGAAGATTCTTTTAAAGATGAGAAAACTACTTTAATTTCTTATGTGAACAAAAGTGATAGATGGATAATTGATAGTAGTTTCTCTAATCATATGATTGTTGATAGAAGTAAATTTGAGGACATTGGACCATACAAGGGTGGTTATGTTAAATTTGGTAATGATACTACATGTCTTGTGAAAGGTAAAGGTACAATTCAATTAACTAACAAAATCAAGTGTGGCAATGTTTACTAGGTTGAAGGACTTAATTACAATCTATTGAGTGTTTCATAGTTAAAAATATCAATGTACAGAGTTGAATTCCATCACAAGAAGGCCAAGATATATGATGTTGATGGCAAGCTGATTGGAAGTGGTGATCAGACAAGAGGTAACTTGT
Source organism: Cupressus sempervirens (assembly GCA_028749045.1). Classification (NCBI taxonomy): domain Eukaryota; kingdom Viridiplantae; phylum Streptophyta; class Pinopsida; order Cupressales; family Cupressaceae; genus Cupressus; species Cupressus sempervirens. The sequence continues at coordinate 620,308,064 of CM053792.1, forward strand.
TTTATCTAGATTTATCTAATGAGAATGGTTTGTTTGCAAAACTAGAAGATGTTTTGTTGGCACAAAAAGTTATGTCATATAAATTTTGACAATTTGGTGAACATTAGTAAAATTAAGAAAGTAAAAGGGTTGCCAAAACTAAAGAAGTTTGACAATGCTATGTGTAAACAATGTCAATTGGAAAAAATGACAAAGTCTAGTTTCAAAAGCAAAACATACACATCCAGTGATATTTTGGAATTGGTTCATACTGACCTTTGTGGACCTACTGATGTTCAAAGCTATTATGGAGATAATTATTTCATTCTATTTGTTGATGATTACTCTAGGATTATGGTTGTGATGTTTCTTAAAGCTAAATATGATGCTTTTTAGTTATTTAAGTGGTACTTGGAAAGAGTTGTAAAAGAAATAGGGAAGAGTCTAAAGTGTTTAAGATTAGACAGAGGTGGGGAATTCATTTCTCATGAGTTCAATACATTTTGTAATGATAGAGGAATTAAAAGAAGATGTCAACACCAAGGACCCCTCCTCAAAATGGGATAGCTAAAAGGAGAAATAGATCAATAATGTATTCTGCTAGAACATTTATGATGGAGAAGAACATGTGACAAAAATATTGGAGAGAATTTGTTAGTATTGTTGTTTATACCTTGAATAGAGTACAAGTATAGAAAGGTACAAATGCCACACTTTTTGAACTATGGTTGGATATGTTCCTAATGTGAAATATTTCAAAATATTTGAAGTAAATGCTACACATTTAAAGATAATAGGAATGGAAAACTTGATGCTAAGAGTGATGAATGTATACTATTAGGATATTCCACCAAGAGTAAAGCTTACAAGTGTTTAAACTCTAACACTAACAAAGTTGTGGAAAGTGCAAATGTGAAAGGTGATGAATTTTCCAAAAGAAATGATGTTGAATGTAAGAAAGAACCTAAATATTATACCACATTCATATATGTGGATGATGATTGTCCTATCACTCCTACTAAATAAGAAAATAAAGTTGTATTTTCCCAATAGATAGGGAATGTTGATGTGCAACAACCAATTGTCAAGCATCAAGCAAAAGATGCTAAGTCACAGATAGATAATATTGACCATTAGGTAGACAATGTTGAGCATGCATAAATTAAACCTAAACCTAAACAAGAAACAAATAAAGACCCTGAGATTATTTTTCAAGATGAACCTATTGAAGAACAGAGAAGGAGTCCACCTATGCTAGCTAAGTATATAAGAAGATGTCATAAATTAGAACAAATTATTAGAGATGTAGAATCTAGTGTTATGATGAGGAAGAGACTCAAAAGTTATACATGCTTACTTTATGAATTTGAGCCCAAATAAGTGAAAGATGCTCTAGACAATGAAGATTGGATCCAAGCAATGAATAAAGAAATTTAAAAAATTGAGAAGAACAATGCATGGACCCTAGTACCTAGACTAAAGGAAAAAAATCTAATTGGAACAAAGTGGGTTTTTCAAGAATAAGCTAAATGAAAAAGGTGAAGTTATAAGGAACAAGGCTAGATTAGTGTGCAAAGGATATGCTCAAGAAGGAGTTGACTATGGAGAAACTTTTTCTCCTATAGCAAGACTAGAAGGAGTTAGAATTCTACTTGCATATTCAGCCTACAAAAATTTAAGGTATATCAAATGGATCTCAAATCTCCATTTATGAATGGTATACTTGAGGAAGAAGTGTACATAGAACAACTTGAAGGATTTGTGGACCCAGAAAAGAAGAATATGGTATGTAAACTACACAAAGCTCTATATGGATTGAAACATGCTCCAAAAGCATGGTATGAAAGAATTCATAATTACTTGGTGAAGATTGGTTTTGAAAGGACAAATAATAATAGTAATCTATACTTTAAGACTAGTAATAACAATGAAGTACTACCATCTAAAATCTTTTTCGATGACATAATATTTGGAGAAAATGAAGCATTATGCAAATAATTTGGTGATGAAATGAAGAAGGAATTTAAAATGTCAATGTTTTGTGAAATCAAATTCTTTGTTGGCTTACAAGTATATCAAATGAAATTTGGCATTTTGATTACTCATTCCAAATATATCAAGAAGGTACTAAAAACTTTTGTAATGGAAGAATCAAGACCGGTGAGCACACCTATGTCTATAGAACATAAACTATCTAAAAATGATGAATCTAATGATGTGAACCAAACACTGTACATATCAATTATTGGAAAACTACAATATGTTATTTTTATTAGACCTAATATTGTATTAATTTTTGGAATATGCTAGATTTTTAGAAAATCCTAAGGAGAACTATATGATAGTAGTAAAAATGATATTGAGATATCTGAAAGGTATAAGACTATGGATTGTATTACAAAAGAAGTGATAGATTTTAACTAAAGGTATTCACTAACTCTAATTTGGTAGGAAATATTGATAACAAAAAAAGAACTAGTGGGGGTGCATTCTTTCTAGGAAAGAGATTGGTGTCATGGACAAGAAAGAAACATAATTATATTTCCCAATCAATATTTGAAGCTGAGTATGTGGCAGTTGCGGTAAATTGTTCAAACATCATGTGGATCAAGAAATTAATGAAAGGAATGAAGGAAGAGATTATAGATCTAGTGGTTATCTATTGTGATAACACAAGTTCTATCAACATATTAAAGATTTATGTGATACACACAAAAACAAATCACAATTCTATCAAGTATCACTACTCAAGAGAACTAGTTCAAGACAAAGAATTGAAGTTAGAATATGTGCACTCAAAAGAAAAAATTGCTAACATATTCACTAAAGCTTTACCTAAATATTCTCATGAATATCTTAGAGGTAAATTGGGGGTGATTTCCCTAAACAAAGCTACTTAACCTACAAAGAGGCATTACATCAAATGTGTTGAACAATCTATCTTACACATTGATGCAGATAGAACTACTTTAGGGGGTGCCTAAGGTAGTCAAGTAAAGTAAAGAAGATGAGCAACATAACAGATCAGTTATAGATTGATGATAGATGATAGAATTTAGTCTTGACATATAATTGTCTACATAATTAAGATGTATGAAGTATAAAAATAGTGTCTTTTGCATTTTTGTCAAAGAGGGAGAGATCAAATAGAAATATCATAAAGTAGGAGGGAGTCAAAAAGAAAGAGGAAGAGATTGATTGCACAAAATGATAGAGAAAGATCATTCAAGAAAGATAAATTGATTACTTAGAGGGAGTTAAAAATAAAACAAAGGATATTAATCAAAAAGATATGATACATTGAGAGTTTTACTCAAATTCTATACAATTTTGGGTTGTATGGTAACATGAAGTATATATGTCAATATTATTGTTGAAATATTGAGGTATTGTCATCAATACCAAAGAGAAAGATTGTTGGAAACTACAACTAGAACAATTTTTTTATTGTCATTGATGTCAAATCTAGTGCTAAGACATGTTTCTATCTAATCTAAATTTCATATCTATTTAATTCTTGAAGATAATTTGAGAAGTCACTCATAACAAAATCACCTAAACCAAAGGTTGACTTATGAAAAGGAATCTTCAATGGACATTTGATTAGTTAAACTTTGACAAGACAAAGTGGTTGTTTAAATCATATTAATAAAGGAGAAGATAGTAATGTTCAAATCTTGATAGTGCAAGCCAATATAGATCACTTATGTAAGGCTTGATTGAGAAAGAGAGTAAAAGATTAAAGAATTTTGAAGTCTATGTTGAGTGATGCTAGTGTCAATTGATCCATGATAAGTGCCTAGAAAAGTCAGTGTTGACCGAGCATTAGTATCAACTAAGTGACACTATTGATGTCAAGCTAGAAGCTCTATAGAGACCGATAAAATCAGTGATGATGGAGTGTCAGAACTTAGTGTTGGCTGAGGAACAATATTTTAATTATTTATAAGAAATCATGATTTCCAACCAACTTAGTTGATTTCCTGGGATATGGAAAATGTGTTGAAGATAAGGATTGATGAGTTAGATAATTTAATTCCAAGAGAGGATTGGGTAACTAATCTAAGAGATAAATTAAAAGATAAGTTTATAGAACATAAAGAGATAAACATATACGTTGTCTTTGATGAATCTAATCATGAACCCTATGATCTAGGGTTTTGATTAAGTGGAAAAAGATCAAACCTACCTATTTAAGGAGGCACAAAGGTGAACTTTGAAGAGACAACGTGAAGAAGAGAACAAAATAGAGAAGTTGAGCATGATTGAAATATTTCCAATGAGATGGGAAAAAATTGTTGAGGATGATAAGAAAATCTAACCAAAAGGCTTAAGTTTTTTTGTGAAGAGAAGGGTAATTGCTTGAAGGGTTGCCAAGAAAATCAAGGATAGAGGTGACAAGGAAGGCTTATTAGGAAATCAACACATGAACTAAATAGAGATCTAAAACTGCAAAGTGATTTGTAATCATGTAGATCAAACCCTAATATTTTCTTTCTAATCATTATAAACAACTTGTATTGAAATCCTTTTAATCAAAGGTTGACCTAAAAGTCATTCATGACTTATCAATTTGTGTAAATCATTTAACTAGGTGATATTCTAATGAAATTCTCTAAAGTCCTCTAACAAGGTCACTCCTAACTATAATCACCTATAAATGGTCATCTAGACTATTCGCCCCCTTCTCAACATTTTGGCTAAATTATTTAATCATTTTACTAGGCTAAATTGCTAAAAATAAATTTATGTGATTTGAACCTTTAGTTTAACTATAATACCCTAAGTCAATATTTGATTAAAACAACATGTCCCTATTTAATTAAATAAAAGAGCCCATTCTCCTAACCCACTCAATGTGCACACATAAAGTCTTTTTCCTATTTACAAATTAAAAGAGAAGACTTTGTCTCACATAAAAAGTCAATTGTTTCTCATTGTTTGACATTATCTTGCACATGGATCATGTTAAAAGTCAACTCCCACCCTTGATTATCCACTTCTGGATTTTGATCTCAAGTGTTCATAAACCTTTGAAAGGGAGAGCTCTCTCCTTCTCTAAGGATCCTATTTTGAGCTATTGTTATGCTATAGATTCATCTATAGGTTTTCTTGGAGCATTTTTGGAGAACTTTTATCTTCTTGTCTCATTCTTTCATTTTCATTCTAGCTTAGATTGATTTTCAAGTAGCTTATTTTCCCTTTGTAATAACATAGATCACTTAGCTTAATTAGAATGGTTGTAACACTCTCATATACTTTGCTTAGTTGCATTATTGCATTGCATGCTCAAGAGTTTCTTTGACACTAGAACTCTTTCTCTTGTTTAATAAATCTCCTATTCCATGGTTTACCAGCAAGGGTTGCATCTCTAAGGCTCATTCAACAGCCCTCTTTATTCTTATTTGCACTCCATGACTAGGGAACTCTAACCCATTATTCAAGCTTTCCTACTCATGGAGTACCTTGGATAAAAAGGTTTATAGGAGTGCACTTTATTAGTGTACATTTTTGGCACCCACCATGGGGTAGGATGTCTTGGTTTTTCCTCTTTATCTACATTTTGGCTTGCCTTTTCACTTGTTGTTTCTATACTTTTCTCTGCAGTCATAATTATCATGCAATACTTTATTAGTATCATACGATGTTTATTAGTACTACAAATGTAGTGCAATACTTTACAAGTTGAAGTATTACACATCTCTTTATAAATATGTCACACTGGTATAGTGAGTTCTATTGCATGGGTATATTGAAAAATATTGCACAGAGAAGAAGTATCACCCATGTGTATTAAAGAGTATCGTACGATACTCTGTCAGCAAACAAATATCACCCTGCTTGCAACTAACTATTGTTTAAATTATTTGATCAATTTCAAGTCTTTGGAATTCTATTTTTGGGCTTTCTTAGGTTTATTCACTCTCTAATAGAGGTCTATTGCAAGTTTTATCTCATTTTGGACTAACCCTTTGTTGGACTAATGCTTTTTGTTTGTAAAATTTCTCCAAAATTGCTTGCAAAATTACTATAAAAGAATGCATGTCAAAGACCATATGCTAGGAGGCTATGAACACTTGTTTGTAGGGATACCTAAAAGCACAAAAACAAACAAACAAGTGTGATTTTATTTCTTTTTTTTTTTGTGTACGACAATATACTAGTTCATATTTTTTAGGTACATAAAACTTGCAAGTAGGGTTTTTTGGTGGTAGGAAAGAATGTTCTTCACCTTTGGGGTGAACCAAAAATCTTGGCCCACCCTTAGATTTAAAAAGAAAGTGGCATAATTGAGCTTGTTTGGGTGTTTGGGGGAAACAATTGGAATAGGAGAGTATTCTTGTCACCCTTGTGGTGAATCAAAAATCTTGACCTCCAAAAGTGGATCCATTTTGTTTAGTCTAGAATCCTTTAGTGTGTATGCTCTTGAAAAATCAAGAGGAATGACCCAAGTGGGAACAAGTAAACTTGACTATTCTGACCCACTATAAACCCAAGCCTATCAAGGACACAAAATCTTGGTAGATATAGTGCTTGTATTTTCTTAGTATGAGTACTTGTGGGATTGGGAAAATGAGGAAAATTCTAGGCAAGAATGCTTAAGGTGTTCTTTTGGTCATAAAGTCCATTACTTGTGACAAGGTAAGGTGTCTCGTATTAGGAACAAGAGGATAACTATGAACTAAAGCCCTTTCTAAACACCATAGGATAGAAGCTACCTTGTATTTCTGCTCAACATCTTGGTGTAAGGATTGATCCTAGTGGACTACCCAGATCACCCTCCTTAGTTGTGCCAATGGAATCTCCATGACAAAGCCAATATCTCTTGTGGGCAACCACTTGGTACGAGGTGAAGGGGCATCAAGTGTGGGCTAAGGTGCTCATTAATGAATTGTGACCTTAGGTACTATTGCTTCAAATGTGTCTTTGAATGTGAAAAGACATGTGTGAATATTCTCAAACATCAAACATCTTGTTAACATTTGAGGATTGTTTTCTTTTTGATACCTCAATTACTTGTGTTGGCAAGATTGCTTTGTCCCTTGTCCAACTATTTGAGACATGTGCATTTCCCTTACTATTTTCAAACTATGATGTTTACTACTACAAACTAAAGTCTTTTACTATCAATACTACATTTTGATTTGAGATATTCAAGAAACAAAACTAAAACATAGGTTTTTCAAGCCTTAAATTGCATTTTTTATAGTTTTCTATCCCTTTATCACATGACCTTATGATAAATATTGTGCGATATTTTGCATCTAATAAAGTATCGCATGATTGTTATGAACTCTATCATATGTTGCTTTTCAAGTCTATCAAATTGCTTTAAAATAACTATTTCACTAGTAATTAGTATCACTCAACTATAGAAAAGTCTATCATATGATAATTATTGTTCCTTTTGTATCACCTAGCTTTCTGAGAAATATCGCTCAGCTTGTGTTGCTTCCAAAATAGAGTCAGAATTGCACCGTAGCTGATTTAGGGGTGTCATCACTTTGTCCTACCTGAGTTTGATTCAAAATATTCATGTTAGATTTTGTTCTAAGTTGAAAAGATGGGTCTAGTTTGTTAGATATGAGCTAAAATGTCACTAATGATCACTTTTCAAAATTTGGTTATCTCACTATTATAGCTACTTGCTATCAAGCTTCTTGCTCAACTTCTTGGCTCGAGTCATTAGTGATGTAATTTCTTGAGCACTTTGTTGGTGTTTCAAAACATCATGTTTCAAAAACCTAGTGATAGGAAAATAATACATCTAGGGGTAGCTACTTCCCATCTACAACATACCCATTCAAACACCAAGCCAACTATAAGGCTATACCCTTCTTCTACTTCATCCTCTACAAAACCATGATGGTTGTACCTTAGATTCATTCATATGGTACCAGTGTTAAAGAATACACTTGAATCTAACAAAGTGGATAACACTCTTAATCTTCGAAAACTTATGCAAACAACATAGACATGAAATAGCTAGAATCATGATATATGAAATAGATAAGCTAAGTGAGGGAAACTCTTTTTAGCTCCTAAATAGAAAGAGAAAAGGATTTGATTATAATTTGATTTTAAAATAACTAAGATGTGAACAATATAACACTTTGATCATGTAGCTAATTAGTGGCTTGTCTATTAGAAAATCCCACATATCATTGAAATACATCCTTCGAAATCATTGACACATTTCATGTATTAGGACTTCTTGATCTATCCATTCACCTTGTGAATCAGATATATACATCTCTCTAAATCTCATACTCAATGTATCCTTTCATGAAATTTGTGACCATATGATGGTAAATTAAGTATTTACATGACTCCTTGAATCACAAGAAATTTCTTTTGACACATATGATCGAAAATAGATTGCAACTGGACAATATGCATTTTGTACATATATCAAAGAACATCACAAATAGCATGAATAGGATACAAGATTCAAACTAAAGATTAACTTGTTGTTGCACTTTTATTGATTTCCTTGAAAAAAATACATAAAGGATGCATGAAATTTTTTTTGGAAGTAGTGAATAAATTAGAACTATATCTATTTCATTACTTGTTCATTACATTAGAGAAATGTTGAAGAATGGTGGAATCACAGCTCTAGAATCATTCCAAAAGGCTAGAACTAACCCTAAGGAAAGAGAAGAGAATATAAATATTTGAGAATTCTCAAATCATATCAGATGCTTCCATTTGTCCACTTGAAACTACTCCACTTGCAGATGCAAAAACCTCTCTCTACCTTCTTTCTATAATTGAAAATCAGATCTTTTCCTTGCTACTGAAGAAAGCTTGAAAATATCTTCAAAATGATAAAGATATGTAACTAATTTGTAAGATCTAAATTTAAGAAAAAGGGGAAAACATCCACCAAATGACCATTGGAGGCAAAAAAGAAACTCTTAAGATCATTTTCCTCTAAATCTAGAGTCAACAAACTTCCATGCCTTCTCCTCTAACTGATTTTGATGCTCAATGATGAAAATCACTCATTCTACTGAGAACACCCGCCAATTTATAAATCTTCTTATATCTCATACCATTGAATACCTGTGCATTTTTTGACTCCATATATGGATATCTCATCTTCTCTAAGTTCCAACATACTGCATTGCATATTTTCAATAAATATCACCCCTCTAGTGATTGTTTGAAAATTTGGCCCCTAGTTCATGTTCAGAGATTAAATGAAAACATTTAAAATAGTCTATAGCTAAAACTATATGAATATCTTAAAATCATTTAAATTTTTCAAGTCTAGGTTTGTACTTTAAATTTTGGAGAAAAAGCAATAAAATATTAATTTTTGTTATTCCATATTTTTTTCTCCTTTCTTGAATCTGACTCAACACTATTGGTTGACTACCACATTGTCACCATGTGCCAGCTCTTGATTGGTCAACTTCACCACCTTACACTACCGTTTTAGTGCCCTTTTCGTGTGTCACCCTAGCATACCTTCACATCCTTGACTCCTAACTCAACCTTAATCCTTTAAAACTAGTGGTCAACACAAATTTGCAACTTTGGAACCCATCCAGACTAACTACAGTTAACTCCTATGAGGTTGCAAAATAAGCATTTTTGCATAATCGCTACACTTTTCTAGCTTAACATTTTATGCTGGCAAAATTGCGACCACATTTAGTTAACCATTTTCATGTCATTACATGGTTATCACCTAACCATGTGGTTTATGTTGTGATAGTGCAATTGAATTCCAACTATTCATTAGATGATATCATCCTCCTCTGCTTGATCACTTGTAGTTTCCTTGAAAATTTTGGTCTAGTCACCGCCAGTTGTCGATTTGACCATAGGTGGGGCCCTTACACTTGAGACTTGCACTACAAAAGTGCTTTTTCTTAAAGAAATTTAACATATTATGTTGTGGGATATATAAAGAACTTAAATGACCGCCACCCAACAAATATGGAACTAAAACCATGTTATTATTTTCCATCAAACCTATTGCTAAGCATTAAAACTACCTTTATTTTTAACACCATAGCAACGTCCTTCCTTTTCTTCATATAATTGGTGTGCTTCAACATGTCTACAAGTTGATTTCTTTCCATTTGGATGTGTCTTTTAGATGTTAGCATTTACAAACACATTCACAACTTTCGCTAAAACATTTAAAATTCGCTTGACGCTTTGCTACTATGGCTACTGGTGATTTACTACACTCTTCTACCTAGACTCCTTGGTTTATCTAACTGTAAAAATTCCTCCTTTCTCATCATTCTCTATGCTTCTTACATTCCCAACCAATGTTAACTCCTTCCCTTTTTCCATTACCTTTTGAGGTAGAGCTCCTTTGTAAAATTATGTTGCCTCCTTTTGTTGTCTCCAGCTCTAAGATGCTCACTCAGGCCTCTATTCCTTTAGACAATGGTGATATAGATAATCTCCCATGGGAAGTACATGCCAATGATATTTCTAGTCCTCAAGCTAGTGAGTTGGTCTTTGTAGATAATGATATCCCATGCCTAGCTCCAATTGATCCCCTGGCTATAAATGTGAACTATGATCCAAACTCCTTTGATGATGATCTCAATCTAATTGGGGATGAATTAAAAATTATTGAGCTCAAATATATATCTCATTAAGCTTTGTATTCTCACCTTTACAAATTATATTGGGTATCCATCTAGTTTAATTGATACTGTCATTTTTCGAGAAACATATCTTATGACAAAATAGAACAAAATGGCATCATCACCTGAGATACCCAACTTTGACAACACCAATTTTGTCGTAGACTTAAACTTAATATTCTATTTGGAGATAGAATCAATGATCACCATGTTCTAAGAGAGTAATATGTCTTCTACAAGTGATGTTGCATCATCATCTCTCTATATTCTGGTCATTTCTGTATTCTTTGGATACAACATTCAATAATTGTTCCCTTGTTTGCTTTGAGTACTACCTCCAAATTCTACATGTGTTCCAAGATTTCTATTTCTATCACCTCCCACCATGTCTTTAAAAATAATTCTTCCATTCTTGTGCAATTTTCTAGCCCTTGAATTTTATCAGTTTTGTAGCAACATTCAAGATAAAATGTTGTGAGAGAAATCAATCCTACGAAACTCTGAATTTTTTCTAGCATTTCAAAAAAATTTAATTTTATCAGGTCCTTGGCAATTCTTCCATGATCTCCATCAAATGAAAATTATTAGAAATATGGAAACTCTCCAATTGGGGACAGGAGGCTTTTGATAAAGAAATCTTGCACACTTGTGTCTTTTCTAGTGATATGCTCTTCAAGTTGCTTGTTCAAGTAAATATTATAAAATAGTGATAGCAATACCAAATACATGTGTGATAGAACAATGCTATGGATTCAAAAACTAGATTAAAATTTAATATAATACCAAGATCTAGTCAATTATACATGTTTTGAATCCCATGATACCATCTTGTAAAAATAATGCAAATCACTTAGGCCCCCAAAATGGGTCCAGCTAAAAAACATTTTGAACTCAAATGACTAACTCTAGGATTGATTCAATGAGAATTTGACATTGATTATAATTAAATTAAACCCTTATGGAATCACTAAAATATCAAATAAAACTCATTCTACCACTTTCTGCAAACTGTGACTTTTCTACTTGAAAGCCAGAGAGACTAGCCTTAAAAACTAACCAAAACATCTAACTAAACCCTAAAATATGACCCAATGATTCTCAATTCCACATTCTTACACCTTTTCAGATTTTGTTTCTTGAAAAATTTGGGTTCAAAAGATATTGACCATCAAAATTGCATTTGTAAAACTACCTGCAAGCAAACATGTCAGAAAACCATAAATTACATTTGGTTTTGGCTTCAAAAATAAGTCAAATTGACACTTGAGGGCCTGAACACAGGGGTAATAATTTATTATCAAAAGGAGAGTATAAATTTTGGATTTGGAAATCATGCAAAGTTAGGTACTTGAATTTGTAGGACTGGAAACAATATTAGAACTGTGATTTTCACAAATAGAATGGACCTGGAAAAGTGTGTAAACAGATTCATCAAGATTTGCAAATTGACACACTTAAAGAATTTTTGGAGTAGAACACATTTATGCAATACAATTTGTCTCATCTATCATAGATCCAAAGTTATGACATCCCAAAAAAGGGTATTGATCGATCTACATTTATTGACATAGTAAAATTTCACAAATTTCATTTGGAATCACTTTTGAAAGATAATCAAACAGATTCGTCATAAGCTCAAATCTAAAACATAGCAAGTCTCTGACATCTAGAATGAAATTAAAAAGGAATTTTCTCATTAGGGTTAACTAGTTCAAAGTTAAAACTAGTCAAATAGGGCCTCCCAGAATTCTAAACAATTTACATCAGCATGACAACAATAAACAACCGACTTTGAGGGATTCAAAACCTAGTCAAAACATATCAAAATGACTTGAAAATTGAAACATAGGTCCTCTAATATGTGTACTAAACACTCCAAAAGCATTAATTCATGAAACATAACCAAGTGTAAGATATTAGATTGAAAACTAGGCTTCCTATCATCATTTGACACTAATGCAAAATTATAGATCTATACATTGCTCAAAATGAAACTTCACAGAATGACTCAGAATGGATATTTATCATCATTGAATGCATGGATGCACTGAATGCAAGGTTTTATAAATATAAAAAACCTCTTAGACCTCAAAAATATAACTAGTACATATGCATAAAATGTGCTTATGGGGGCTCAAAATGACTCAAAAGCTTAGGATAGTACTCAAATTGGGAATGCAAATTTGAGTTCCAAACACTCTTGAAAAGCCATTGTCTTATTTTATCTTTGATAAATGATTACTCTTGACCATACAAACTCTAAATCTGAAAATCTTTATTTCATCCTATTAGACTAAGACATATTCTTACATTTTGAGTGCAACTAGGTTCCAAGTCGGTCAAGGAAATCATCCTTCATTCACCTTTGAATAATTGGTAACTCCAACTACACATCCTTGTAGACAAAACTTTCCATAATCCACTCTATAGTTTTGAGAATCCTTTTGGTACTCCCTTTGATACACCTAGGGATGAAGATAGTGTGTCACACACCATGCATCCTGGAGAGAGGAAACACCACCTAGAAGAACAAGAATTCCTAGAAAAAAGAAAGACTACAAGAGGCTACATGCATGGCTACTAGGGAGAGATCTTATTATCAAGCCAAGGTTGATGCTCATGCATGTAACACTGAAAATAGACACACACATAGTTATTATAGAAATTCTTTTGATAGCAATCATCTTGGTGGTAGTGATGAAAATAATACACTACCTATATCTCCTAGAATAAATGTAGGAGCATACCCATCACCACCTAGACACTCACAGTCACATCATGAAAGTGAAATCAATAATGAAATCACTAGGGAAGTTCTTATGAGGTTTTAACAAGATGAGGTTGCCCAAAGGCTGATATTAAAAGCCTTAGAACAAAATGGTGACTAATATTTTCAATATATGAAAGCTAAGGGATGGAAACTCTTATGTGACCTTGATGTACAAATAATCATTCAAAAGAGAGAACCTATTGAGGCTGAAATCTTGAGAGAAGAAATGCAAGATCTCAAAAATCAACTTGCACAATTACAAGTCTCCAAAGAACAACCTAAGACTTCTTTTGTAGCATCTATATGTGCTCTTCCATTTGAAAGAATTCTTTACATGGTCCCATTTTCTAGGGATATAGAGGTTCCTAAATATGAAAAATAGGATGGAAATGGCGATCCTTATGATCATGTAAGACACTTCTATGCTCTTAGCACTAATTTTATGCATGAAGAAACTTATCTCATGAGATTGTTTCCAAGGAGCTTGAGGGACCAAGCTATGGAATGGTTCACAAAATTATCACCTCCCCTCAAGTCATTTGAGGAGCTTTTCCAATGATTCATTCAACAATATTCTTATATTATTGAACATCCTATTACTATGCTGGACTTGTGCAACATCAAACAAAAATAAGGTGAGCTTTTTGCTACATAACTCCATTATTGGAGATTTTTAGACTCAAGGTAACCTCAGTAGATTCCTAAAACTGAGAATATTTTCATCTTTGTCAACACACTAACAGCTAAACTATACTTTGATCTTAGAAAACAATTGTTCACATCCTTCAATGACATGATCAAAAGTGCTTATTGTATTGAAGATGATGTGATTAAGAAAGGTGATATTGTGCTAAACAAAGGCAAAAATGGCAATGCAAAGGACAAAGAATAAACCATGGAACAAGAATAATTATGTCATCAATGATGGAGTAGTGGATGCTCCTAAGACTAAGGAATTTACTTTTAATCTCTCTAGTTTTATCTATGCTACCAAACAACAAGAGACTTCAAAGTCTAAAACCTTTGACAATACCAAGAGGTTTTCTAAACCAAAGTGTCTCTATACACCAATGGTAGAATCATATGATGTGGTTTTAAAAACCTTGCTTGTAAAAAAACTTATCACACTACTAGATAACTCTTGACCCTATGACCTACCAATCAAGACTACTTGCTAGAGGGATGACCAATTTTGTGATTATCATAGGAGTAAGGAGCATAACATTGACAGTTATTTTGAGCTAAAGGATGTTATTCAAGACCTCATTGATGGAGACAAGGTAGTCATGGATGACTTAGTTTAAAATTATAATAATAAAGCCTTCAAACAACCATTACCTAAATATGAAAAAGGGGAATCCTCTCATGCTAATAAGAAAAATCTTGATGCAATGATCAATTACACTTATACTGATGTAAAAAAGTCCTAAAATGGTTAGAACCTATTGAACATATATGCATGATGGGTCCTAAATTTGAGAAGGAATCCAATTATGACACTAACAATGAAAAATCTAAGGTAGTCTTGAGAATATATAGTTCTCAACAAAACTATAATGACACTAGGCCTACGGTAACTCTTAGGGTGGCAAAACCATCCTCTTTACATGGTGAAACACTCAACGTTGTCACTAGGGGGAAATCCAAGGTTGTCCTTGAAGTAGAAAATGACCCTAAGAATTCTTCCTCATCCAAATATATGGCTACTTCATCCATATCTAGTTATGATCATTAGTTAGTTACAAAAAACCCCTACATAAATCTCCATCTTTGAGTTGCTAGAATTGTCTCCTTTGCACAAAGAGATTCTTGAAAAAGCTTTACACACATCCAGCGTTACTAATTGATGTAAAGCAATTCAAAGCTATGGTCAACCATATTTCCTCACCTCACTATCTCACATTCTCTGAAGAATATGACAAGAATCTTAGTCATGCCCATAACCTAGCCCTCTAAATCAAAGTCCAAATGTTTTCTACTTGCGTCCACTGGGTTGTGATAGATAATGGTGTTTGGTTAAACATTTTATCCTTTAATGTCATCAAATAGCTTGTCATGTTTGAATTCACTATTGATCTTAGATGGAAGATTACCATCAAGGCATAGAAAAAAGTTGAACAATCTTCTAAAGGCCTAATTGTGTTGCCTATCTATGTGGGTCTCATAGAAAAGGATGTGGTCATTCAAGTCTTAGACATCCCACTCATATATGATATATTGCTAGGAATACCATGGATCCATGACATGCAAGTTATTCCATTAACGTACCATTAGTGTATAAATTTCCCAATCAATGGTGTCAAGATCATTATTCCAGAAGATAATTTATTTTTTATCAACATGCTCACTATTGCTGAAATGTTAGTTCCTCATAATTGCTCTTTCTATAAGCTCAAACCATCCCTCAAGGTCTATTGAAAAAATGAAAATGATGAGACTTGGTATGGGATAATACAGTCTAGATTCTATTATTGTCTTTCTAGTTTTTCCAAAATCTTATGGGAAACCTTCTAAGAAAATGAAGCCCTTAGCTTCTGCCATGACCGTCTTTAGGACCTTTTTTACTTTAGAAGTAGAAAAGGAAGATCAAGTCATAAGGTACTAGATTTATAGGGAAGAAAAGATGTTGAGGAGGTTACTGTCACTACTCCTATATAGCCCAAACACTATGGAAAAGTTTATAAACTCTTAAAAAATATGGCCTATCATGGCCAAGGATCCCTAACTAGTGAAAAAGAGGCTCTCATAGAACCCCTAAGTCATACTAAGGGATGAAAAATAGAGATATTGTTAGTCTAGGATTTGGGGTAGAAGATGAATTACCAAGTTTTCATAGAACGGTTCCTGTCGCTAGTCAAACAAAGGATGATGATGCACCTCTTGTTATCACTACTCCACAAGAAGAAGACTTCATGCCTCCAACTTTTCTCCTTTGGGGAGAAGAAATAATGACCACAAATAATGATGTTGAAGCTTCCACCTCTAGACAACATGACTTTGATAAATTTGACCATGAAGATACTAATAGAGGAAGGATAAGAGAAAATATTTCCTAACTGGTAGCTCAAAATCAAAGCATAGATTCTAGTGAATATGAATGGGAATCTACTTCAGACACTTCTTGTGAATTAGGGGTGGATGTCATACATTCCTATGTCACCCAACCCAATGTATTCAATGAGTCTAGTATAGGATTTGACAAGTTTGGATTGCAATTTTCTTTAGTGGATCACATTGATCCCTATAGGTCTCCTCTAGATTTGGATCCCTTTGGAGATTTCTCTATGGGCTCAACTTCTTGTGTCACAAAAGATAATTCCTTTTGCAAAAAAAATCTTGAAGCTTCGACTTCACTCTCACTCATATATCTCAATCTCATAGACTAGTTTGTTCAATATCAAAGACAAAAGCTACCATCTTTTGAAAATGACTATGAGATTGTCTGCTACCTAAATGTCATTGAACCCATTACTAGTGAACTAGTAATTAACATGAAAAAAACATATACCAAGTACCTTAGTCAAAAAAAAAAGAGAAAAATGAAAAAAAAAAAGTGTTCAGATGGTAAAAACCACTTTGTAGTGGTGTCTAAACCTCAAAATAGTAAAAATAAAGACATATTCAAGGGTGAAAACCTCTTTGAGGCACCCAAAGATGAGGTGCTTGGTAATTTTCCAAGCTATTTCTAAGAAAAATATTCGATTGTCATTGAACCTACACAACCTATCAATCTGGGTACATAAGAGTCTCCTAAGATTATTCATATTATTCAATCATTATTAGCTGAGGAAAAGGAGAAATTCACTAAATTCTTCCAAGAAAAGAAGATCAAATTTGCATGGTTTTATTCAGATATGTCTGGCCTAGAT
This sequence comes from Cupressus sempervirens, assembly GCA_028749045.1. Lineage (NCBI taxonomy): Eukaryota > Viridiplantae > Streptophyta > Pinopsida > Cupressales > Cupressaceae > Cupressus > Cupressus sempervirens. The sequence goes on from CM053792.1 coordinate 620,325,301, forward strand.
AAAAATCTTATCATGCATAACTTATTTATTTCTCTTGGTGTCAAACCTGTCAATAAAAAATTGAGAAAAATGCAAACTCATGTGGCATTGCTAGTGAAAGTTGAGCTCGAAAAATTGTTAACTGCAAACTTTATTTGAGCTATTGACTATGTTGAATGGATCTCCAACATTATACCTATCATGAAACATGATAAGTCCATTTGTGTATCCATAGATCTCATATATTTGAACAAGTCATGCCCTAAGGATGATTTTCCACTTCCTAACATAGAAATGATAGTGGACATGACTGTAGGTTATGATATGTACTCCTTAATGGATGGTTTTTCTGGATACAATCAAATTAAAATTTCCCCTGGAGATCAAGGAAAATTTTATTTTATATGTACATGGGGTACTTCCTACTGGAATGTCATGCCATTTGGGTTAATGAATGTAGGAACCACTTAACAAAGAGCCATGACTACTATCTTCATGACATGGTGCATAAGAATATGGAAGATTATGTTGATGACACATTAACTAAATCCAAGAAAAGAGATATACACCTTGATGACTTGATTTTGATATTGGGTTGTATCGAATAGTTCCAACTTAGGTTGAATCCTAAGAAATTCACTTTTGGCATCACCTTACGAAAGTTGCTAGGTTACATCATATCAGAATAAGACATATAAGTTGATCCAAAAAGGTGCAAACCATTAGGGAAATGCCTCCTCCTAAGAACATCAGTCAATTAAGAATTCTTTAAGGATACCTTCAATCTATTAGGAGGTTTATATCCAACTAGCTAATAGAGCACAATAATTCAATAAAAATTTACACAATGGATCCATGTGTATTTGGAATGAAGAATGTCAAAAGAGATTAGATCAAATCAAATAATACTTGGCTAAACCTCCAATATTGATGCCACTTGTACCAAGGAAACATCTAAATTTATACATATCAACTAGAAAATATTCCTTAGGAGCATTACTAGCACAAAGTGATGAGAATGGAAAGGAACATTCTATATACTACATTAGTCGCACTTTGGTGACTTATGAAGTAAACTATAGTAATATTGAAAAGGCTTGCCTTGTAGTGGTATTTACATCTTGGAAACTTTGACACTAAATGCTTGTCCACATAGTGCATCTTATTGCAAAAAATCATCCTCTCAAAAATATACTAAGTAAATTTGCACTTATTGGATGATTTAATAAATGAATGATGATTGTTTCTGAATTTGACATTCAGTATGTCGAACATAAACCCATTAAGGGAAAAGCTATAGTTGATCAAATTTTTGAGTTTCCATTGCAATATAATGCTCCAATAAAAATTAATTTTCATGACACCTCTATTATGTATGTTACTAAGAGGGCATGGAAGATGTTCTTTGATGACTTATACACCCATAATGGAGCTGGTGTAGGGATTTTGTTTGTCACCTCTCATGGTTATACAATCCCAAAGTCCTACAAATTTTTGTTTTCATGCACCAACAATATAACAGAGTATGAGGCTTTAACCAATGGGGTTAAAATGTCTCTCAAATGGATAATTATAGAACTACACATCTATGGGGACACCCAGTTCATCATTAATCAATTCAATAATGATTATCAAACTAAAGATGACAAGCTTGTACCTTACAAGAAATTGATTGATTCTCTAAGGAAATATTTCACATTTGTAACATTCCAATAGATTCCTAGGGCAGAAAATAAGGCTATAGATGTTATGGAAACTTTAGCATTTATTATACAATTGCAAGAACATGAATCATGCTTTGAGTTCTTGGTGGAAGAATTATGTCATCCACAATCAAATAATTCTTAAAAATCTCATGCGCAACCAAAAATGCCAACTTATCTACAATGCCTCACACTATACCCTTATCTTTAATTATTTGTATAGGAAGGGTCTAGATGGAACATTTCTTAGGTGTCTACAAATAGAAGAGTCTGAAAAGGCATTGGTTGAAGTCCACAAAGGAATTTTTGAGGCACACTCTAATGCCCTTGCACTTTCTTGAAAATTCCTTAGGGTGGGTTACTATTGGCTGACTATGTAGGCTAATGCTATCAGATATGTTGAATATTGAAAAAATTGTTAGTTACATGGAAACTTGATTCATGCTCCTAGGCATGAGCTTATCCCTTATGTTGTGTATTGGCCTTTTTAGCAATAGGCCTTTGATTTGGTGGGTAAAACTCATCCAAGCTTGTCTAGTGGACACATGTTTATCATTACAATGACTAAGTACTTCATGAAATGGGTTGAAGTTGTTCCCTTATATACTACTATAGGAATATATGTTGCCTTGTTTATACTCAACCGCATCATCTATTTCTATGGTATCCCATCCTCTATTATCACTAACAATGGAGGATAGTTTAAAATAAGGACCTCAAGCAACTAGATAAGAAATTCAAGATAAAACAACATTGGTCCTCCATATACTACTCTCAAGGGAATGACCAAGATGAGGCCTCCAACAAGACACTGCTAAAGATCTTGCATATAACAGTCCAAAAATTACGTAGGGATTAGCATCTACAAATCAATCCAACATTATGGGCTTATAGGACTACTATACACACTCCTACAGGAGCTACACCCTTTTCACTAGTCTATGGTTTTAAAGTCATCTTACCTTAAGAAGTTGAGATTTCCTCTTTGCAAGTCTCTCTACATGGATTAATTATTGATGAAGATCATAGGGGTATGAGTATTCACAAGATAGAAACCCTAGATGAGCATCACAAGGCCACTTTTGATCACATGAGGGCTTATCAGAAAAGGATGTGTACTAGTTGCAACAAAAAGGTTAATCCTCATGATTTCTAAGTGGGTGAACTTGTTCTTTGAGAGAACTCTAAGAATAAACAAAATAGGGAACATAAGGGAAGACTTTTGAGCCTAACTACTTAAGTCCTTATTTCATCACAATAATGTTTGGATATGGGGCCTATCAACTTTCTACTCCTATAGGGGAATAGCTCACTAAGCCTATTAATATCCTCCATCTGAACAAATTTTATGCTTAAGGTTCATGGCTCAACTATTTGTACATATCTTATGATCCTAAAAAAATCTCAAAAAATCATATATGATGCTGAAAAAATCCTAAAAATATAAAATGTCCTAAAAAATGATCATCTTAGTGAAAGCCTAGCAATAGACACCAAAAAAATAAAATTAAAATTAAAAATACAAAAAAAAATTGCAAAAAGTTCTGAAAAAAATTGTCAAGTGGGGAAAACCTAGAAGCAGGCAATACTTAAGACCCTCACACCTATATCTATCAGTCTCACTTCATGTTCATTAATTTCACCATACATTTCCTAGCTTGGAATCTACTCTTGTCCTTTTCTTAGGGGCATGGCTACTTAGCTTATCAATGTCTTCTTGTCTAGAAACTCACCTAAAATAGTGTTTTTCAACACTTCCCCCCTTGACATCAAGTCTTTCTCAACTCTTCTCGGATATCTTACCTATAGTCTAGGATGCTATGATATATCTCACTATCAGATGTGAGTCTTAAAGGAAAGGCCATGTGAAATATACACACACTTAAACATTAAACTTGTTGAGACGTGTTGAACTTTATTTTATTTGTTTGTTGTCTATGACAATTTCTTTGTTGAGTGTTCCCTCCCTAATAGTCTTTTGAGGATGTCATGGGGCATTTTTCACTTGTTTTCTGCTTGTGGGTATGCTTTGTTAATCTAAGGTGTCGAGAGCCTTAATGCTTTTTCTACTTGACACTTTGGGCCTACAACATATCCAAGGTATTTTTTAGTGGCTAATAGTCATAAATTGGCTAATTTTAGAAAAAATTTGCTAGTAATTTGGCTAATAATTTAAGATTTAAGGCAACTTAAATTGCCACATTTTTATTAAATTTAGTTTTAAAATATTTAAAATTGCTCAATAATTTATTTTATTAAAAAAATTAAACTCAGGGATTTACCACAATATTTGATACATGATTAGATTTGATTCACCTAAATATTATATATTGTCAAAGAAATTAAAATTAATTCACCAATAATTATCATAATTATTAGTTACTTTAGGGATCTATCACCAATATTTAGGTTTCACTATTGATTTAAAATACAATGTAATTATCCTCATAATTTCTATGAGATAAAACATGTTCAATTTTGATTTGTAATAATCCATGATCATTAGTGGACTTCCTGTTATTATTGAGATTCCCAAATATTTTCTACTCAAAAATTATGATTCCAAAATAATTGCCAATGTAAATAATATTTAAAATTTTTAAAAACTTAGAGATTTTCCTATAAAAATATTTTTTTTTTCAAAATAATGAAAGATTCACCAATACTTTATATCTTTTTTCTAGAGGGGGGTCTCTTAAAGTTTACCCTAAACATATCATCCTTGTCTATTTTTGCAAGACCACACTCGAGGGTTATCATGGTGCTTATACTTTGATACAGGTGTAATCTTTTTATACTAAAACTTAGGGGATCTAACTACATTAGTCATCTTGACTTACATGTCTTTGATTCTTAGGTTTGACTCCCACATACCTATCCAACATAGATCATATTCAAATCCTCATAGTTATACTAGTGAGAATTGTATGATCTTCCAATGTCACTAATAACACTCAATGATGAAATTAGAGTATAAATATTTTGTGTCCCTTGCAAGTAAACCATTTTGCATACTAGCTTGCATTATAGACTCATTCTAGCTTAGTCTTTCATTTTACATACGAAGAGAACTATCTCTTCATCTTTAACAAATACATCAGCTAATTGTGTTCATATCATCTCACTCTTTCTTTGATCATGTATTTCATTCCTTTTCAATCACATCCACTTTCTTACTTTTTCTATACCTTTCATCACAAGGGGTTAATATGATCATCACATCTAATCTATCCAAGAATCACATTCTTAAAACATGAGTCTACACCATAAACATGAAAGCTAAAACATCTATGAGAGAGATCCATGAGCATAAAAACATGAAAACTAAGCATTCATAAATTTGAGCATGAGAAAAAGATCACATAGAAATGAAAAAATAAGAGCTAAAACATCCATATAAACCCATCAAATGAGCATAAAATGAGACAAATACACAATGAAGATCGATCTAATATAGTGTCTCTAGCCCTACTCTTAGACCTAAGGCTAACTCCTGCCCTCCTAGGCTAGAGGTGGTCATGGTGGTAGAGCATGTATCCTATTTGGTGGTTGTACCATGCTCTCTAATCATCATTCTTGCTCTAAGTAATGAGGAAGTCCCTTCCCTAGCATTACCATGCCCCTATATATAGCATATTAATAAGTTGCATGTATTCCATGGTGCTCTACCTCATGCCTCGCTACATCCTACTCCCTACGAAGCTCATCACTATACACCCACTCATTAATGAGCTACCAATCTTGTGTGGATATGGTGGTTTGTATCATCTACTCCTCTACCTCTAGTGCTCAGATTTATGTATCTCTAGCATCCTCTCCATATCCCCCCACATGATGCTCCTATTGAGGTTCTACCCTCTCCACCCTCCTCCACCTCATCGAACACTCCTCTACCTCCTCCTCCCTCATGCTTTAGGTCCATGTCTGCCTATAGTCCCTCAGTAATTGCTCCCTACCTCTATCTATCTTACCCCTCTTCCTCCACCTCCACCATCCCTGCCATCTCCTCCCTATCCCATTGCCTTGGGCGATGCATCTACTCATGTAAAATGTGGAAATTGATACCTTTGCATCTTATAGAGATAACTTTGAGTTGCCCTCTCATTTTCCAAATTAGACCAATATTTTTAGGGCTCTCGCATCAATTTTGTTGCATCTCTTAGCATTGTCTGATAATCTAACATCGGTAGCCAACACTGATCCTCCTCTCCTTGGAAGTGGGCATATGTGGTGGTCTTGATGCATATTTCCTGTCTCTATCCAAACTACCTCCATACTCAATTGATCATGAATTTCTCTATTATATCGGAGCACCTCTTAATGAATGGCCTACTATAGTGCATGTACTATAACTCCCATGCATCTTCCCACCTTGCACACTACTTGTAGGGTCTCCACACAAATAATGTAAGCTCATCAAAGTGCTTCCTAAAATATGTCACATCCTTATTGTGTGTCTAGGGGATAAACCTTGTATATCTATATATTAATGGTTGACTTCTCTCTCATGGTTACACCTGGGGTCATATCATTGCTATGTGCTCCCATGCCTAGATCTGGCCCAAAACTATGCCACACACATAGGTCCTACCCTCTTGATATGCTATCTAATGTCTAGCTCATAGTACATGTCTACAAGAATAGTCAGTCCCCATGCCATTCATCTCAACCAGCCCATTAGATCCATAATCAATTGACCCTAGCCTTAGGAGAATCCCTTTTGGCTCTTGTCTATGACCAGGGCTTGGGAAACCAATGAACAAATGAGGTAGGGTAAGGGATACTGATCCTTGTACTCATATATTAGCCTCTCCCAATTGAGATGTCAGTCGAGGATGGTGACATCTCCAAAAACCTATTGAACTACTAATCTCCCCTCTATTGGGGTTTGATCATAGTAAACCTTTGAGATGGAAAAACTCATATCAATACACCTCATATGGAAATCAGAAAACTCAAAGACCAAGTATTAAGACATGTCTATCATACTCACTAGATCTCTATGACATGGTACACAAAAGATGTGATACACATCCTCAAGGTTGATAATGGCCTCACTGGTAGCAAAATGGAAAGTTTTATGCTCATTGTGTCACCTCTTGGCTAACATTGTTAATAACCCATGGTTCACCCAAATATGGGGCATGTGTAGGAACCAACTAAAACCCATGCTCTCTACTATTTCCCTCTCATCATCATCTAGATGACAAATGACATGTATCCCCACCACCTTGGGGGCTCTAACCAGTAGCACCAAAAAAACTATCTATATAACCAAAATGAAAAACAACATAATGTCAATATCAATCACAACAAATCAAGTGACATCATAAATAACTAAACACAATGAAAAATAACAATCACATGCTCAAAAGCATGAAAAAATCCTCAAGAAATAGCTGTGTGATACTTCTTTTAATAGTTACGTGACACTTTTCATTAATATAGTGTCATGTGATACTTCTTATAGTATTCATGCAACACTTTTGTGGTGTATGATACTTTGCACAGTATCATGCGACTATTGGGTTTCTTCCATATGACACTTCTTATGATACTTCGTGCAATACTTTTTGCACATCAGAAGTATCATGCAATACTTCTCATAGTAGGTATGAAATACTTTTAAATTATTGTATGATATTTCACCCAAAAGACATTAAAAATACATTGAAATGTACTAAAAAAAGCATTAAATGACATACAAGTGTAAAAATTGTGAATACATGTCGAGGCCTCATAGTCTATAGGTTGGTTGTGCAACCAACTATGCTCAAAATAGTGTCAGTGTGTCAGATTGTCTACCAAATCCATCTCTCTCTCTCTAAAATCACTCAAAATCTCTCAAAATACACAAAAGACAAAATAAACTAAAAATGAACCTTGGACCCCTTATGTAGGCCTTTGACTCAACTTTGACCCATTTTTCAAACTCCTAAAAATTATGAAAAAATTATACCCCTGGCTAATTTCGATGTCTTGGATCTATTTCTAGGAATGAAATCAAAATCTAAGTTCATATTGATGATCAAAATTACATTTTATAATTTTGTCTCCTTTTATCCAATTAGCTAACCCTTTGAGATTTAATCTTTTAATCCTTGTTGGGGCATCTTCATTTCTTCATATCTTCATCATTTCTACACTTTAATTCACTCCAATTTACTTCATTTCATCTTTTTACTTGATTTGACCTAATTTTCATAAATTTATTATTCTTGGTCAACTCTAGTCAAGCTAGGGCATTCTATCACTTCCTAGTGATCACTATTTGGTTTTAATCACTTATCTATCATCTGTTGGAAGTATAAGGTAGGTTGGGTTACTAAGAGGGGAGGGGTGAATTAGGAACCAATAGACCTTTACACTCAATTCACCAATTGATCCTTCATATATTATTATGATCTAATTGCATGCATGAAAGAATGAAAAAATTAAACATTCATAACACTTTGAAACAAGATATGGTGACCAAGAAACCTTTCAAATAGAAAGTAAAACTAGGGTGGGGATAATACCCTCAAGCTTTAGTATTGCAGTATAAAATTGGCTTCTTAAAGCTTACAATTGACCACTTTTGGTGATCTTTCCTATTAGGATCAATAAGGACTATTAGGCCCACCTTATTAAAGGATTTACAAACATACAATGTAAGTATGCATTCTATTAGGAGATTTAGCAAAATACTATTAAGTCCACCCAATTAAAGTATCTAATTGATGTGTCTATTAGGATGAATCAATGGCTGATCTTTGATCTACAACTTTGATTTTCTAAATGAGATTCCTTGAATTACAATGATCACCTTACTATGATAGATAAGTCTCTATTTTCCCTTATACTTCTTGTAGCCTTCTTCACATCACACTCATCTACTCTTTTACTTCTTCATATACTTATTAATATATATTGGATATTATATAATACATTTCATATTTACCAATCCTCTTGATTACCTTCTAGAGTTAGCTACAATACCAAATTCATCATAATTCACAAAGTCGGCCCATTGATGTAACTTGAGTTCAAAAGAAACTAAGTGACTTGGTGAACACTAAGAAACTTGATAGATACTAAATCGCTTAGTTGATACTGCATGACTTGGTCAACATTAAATTATCTTTCTCAACACTACAATCTTGGTAGACACTGATATACTTGGTTAACACTGCAGAGCTCAGTTAACACTAAGATCTTCATCACTTCTACTAGATAGCTCGATAGACTCTGCTATGCTCAAGAAATATTATAAATTGTCTTAGATGCTCTATAGGCACTGTGTAACCCGACATGAACTACAATATGATTTTTTATCTTGGTATCAACTAAAACACTTGGTTATCACTACTAGATGAATGATAAGCTTGGTAGCAATGAAACCAACTGACTAAGTATTAAGTCACTAATAGATAAATTGACCTCAATTTCAACAATCTCCCCCTTTGGAATTAGTGACAAAAACACTTATCATACCAAAAATCTGATTTCTTAATGTTACAAATCAAAACCTTCCTTTATCAATAATCTAGATCTTCAACTTGATTTTGACTTATTGTTGTTGTAACTCAGTAAATTACTCTATTTTTTGAGTTTTTAAAATTGCTTTTGTAAACATATTTTCTGTTATCTATACATGTGTTTCCATATTACTACTCCCCCACACATATATCTAGAGTATGATAATATTCTCCCTCTTTATCAATAATATTCTCCCCCTTTTTGACATAAAGGCAAAAGGTGCAAAATATTTACAAGTTAATACCAAAATCTGATAATAAATTAGTATGTACCTTCAAAATGATTACCATGGTCTTCTCCTAGTTCTCTTGCAATACCTTGGATGCATGCAAGGCTATATGTACCTTTGTTGATAGTTCCATCATGTGGTTAGCTACAGAGAATTTATTATCATGGGCTGATGTTTTTGCATGTGTAATATGGCTTTGCATTGTATCCATGTTTGGGAGAATCATGCCCTAAATTTTTGCAAGTGTAGCCCTAATTCTGACTTCATCCCTTAATATCTCTATTTGAATATCTATTAAGTATCTTATCTTTGTAAAGTGTGAAGAACTACAACTAGGATCAAGTGATAGTTGATGTGCACTTGCCTTCATATATTCATCTATCTTGGATAATTTACCCTTAATTTCCTTAGTAAAGATAAATGTGTCACTAAACTTGAAAAATAGAGAGACAACATTATTTCCAGTTGTTTCTAGTGTAGCAAGAATAGTAGAAAATTATACTTGATCAATAACAATGTTCTATGCTACTTTCTCCAAAACTTTATTTTCAATTTTTCTCTCTACTCTCTGCAATAGTTCTTCTTGTCCATTCATATCTTCATTGTACTTGTGGAAAATTTCACCCAACTGATCTAAAATAGGTTGATCCAATCATACATGCATGTTATGAACATGACTCAAGATGAATCTAATCCACCTCATTTGGAAGTCCCTCGAAATATATAAAATATGTGTCAAACCCTTTGTCTCTAAATGTTTATGCTTGGGTTTCAGAAAATCATCCACACATAGTTCCTTGTATGCCTCATTCATCTCTAGGGTTCCCAACTCTTGAATAGAATAGTGTTAAAATGATCAAATTTCATGAATAAGGAGTACCTTAGGTGGAATTTGGGATTGTGCTCTAGCAGGTTCAAGTGCCTTTGCAACTATTGGTGTCAATTTAAATATGGAAGCCTTGCAATCAACTCCACAAACCAACATCTCAAAACCTTTCTTAATTTTTATACTAGAATATGTCATCGCTTGGTAGGGTTTTGAATATGGGAGAATTCTTCAACAAAAACTACTAAAATCACTTGGGGGATCTAAATTCATTCTTTGCTTTATCCTCTAAAAATTTGTGGTGAAACAATACATTCAATTTTCTCCTTTTAACAAATTTTAGTCTTTATGATCACCATTAATGCCTTGTATGCAGATTTTCTTGATGAAAAAATGTCCTCCACTTGGTGATATTTATTGCTTTGAAAACACCTTCAACTTGGTAAGACTTTGACATGATATGAACGTGGAACTTGATAGGATTACCATTACTTGGCTTGAACTTGGTACTTAGTAGAGTCACTAACTTAGCATCTACATCTAGAATAAGATATGCAACCCCACCTTGTTCATTAAGGTCTTGTGACTTGACCTTTCTTGGTAAGGTCTTGTGACCCAACCTTGCTCAGTAAGTTCTTGAACTTCCATCATCATTCTATGATCCTCATGCATCTTAAATGTTAATATGGATATTTTTGCTTGCTAGCTGGAACTAATGTTAGATGACTTCTTCTAAATCACAGTTTCAGTAATATCCATAGGGAACTAAGTTGAAATGGTTGAGTCACTCAACTCATTGACTTGGGTGTCAACAACTTCATGACTTTGGATTGCATTCTCTAGAGATTTCTGCACCCATTTCTACCTCATTTGTTTTCTAATTTTCTTAGCCTTGGCTTTCTTTTCATTTTCAATTCTTCCTTTGTTCATACAGTTCTTGGCAAGATGTCCAAGTTTTTTACATACAAAACATATCTTTGTAGTGTCTCTCTTCATCATTTGATGTTTTACAAAATTTTCTCTAATGTTCCCAAACTCACCATAGTAGTGACATCTACACCATCTATTGTAATATCATCCAAATATTTCTTTCACAATTTGTTTTGTTGGGTTCTACTTCTTGGTCTTACACTCTAAATATTTTTATCCTTGTTTTTTGCAATCGTAACACTTTCCTTCAAACTTAGGTTTCTCTTGGCATTCACTTACTATATGTCCATGCTTATTATAGTTATAACACTTTCTATTGAATTTTTCTTTACCATTTCTCAAAAACTTATTTGATGTATGACCTACCTAACCAAAATGATTGCAACTAGGTCTTTCATTATTTTGAGCTCCTTGCTGAGATTATTCACCTTCATCTGTATATGGTATCCAACTTTGCCTTTATTTCTATATTGACCTTGCTCATTTAATTGATTCATGATTTCTTGAGATTTAATCATTCTCTCATTAGTTTTCTTTTCCATGTTGAGATCATTCTTCAATATTTCATTATCTGATCTTAGGTTCATAAGTTCTTGATGTGCATCATTGAGTTGATAAATAAAGTTTTTTTGTTGAAGGGATAGTTGTTGAATTTCATTGTCCTTTTCTTCTATATCTTCTTTGGCTTTATCCTTTTGTTCCATGACCACACATTCTGACTGATTAGATTTCTTGCTCCCTTTTAGGCTTTTTGAATTCTTCTTGAAGATTGAGATTCCTCTCAAGTAGGTCTTTGATTGTTGCATCAGCTTCATCTAAATTTATTTCTACGCATAAGTCTTCAATTCTTTCTTCAATGTAGAGATTATCATCCATTTGTGCTGCAAGATCTTCCTTTTGTATATGAATTGAGAGAGTTGCTCCTTTTCCTTCTTGATTTTTCCAATAGCCAATTCCAAATCCAACTTTTCATTTTCAATAGCCTTTTCTAGCTTGTATACCTCCATTGCCTCTAATATTTTCTCAAGCTGTTAAAATTTTGATGTGAGAACCAATTGTTCTGATACTAATTGTTGGAGATATAAGGTATGCTAGGTTACTAAGAGGGGAGGGGTGAATAAGGAGCCAATAAAAAATTAAACTCAATTCACCAATTAATCCTTCGTATAGTATTCTGATCTAATTGCATGCATGAAAGAATGAAAGCAATAAACATTCATAACACTTTGACACAAGATATGGTGACCTAGAAAGCTTCCAAATAGAGAGTAAAACTAGGTTGGGGATGATACCCACAAGATTTATTATTGTAGTATAAATTTGGCATGTTAAGGCTTATAATTGACCACTTCTAGTGATCTTCTCTATTAGGAGTAATAAGGACTATTAGGTCCACCTTGTTAAAGGATTTATAAACATACAATGAAGTATACACTATGTTAGGAGATTTAGCAAAAGACTATTAAGTCCACCAGGTTAAAGGGTTTTACTGATGCACCTGTTAGGATGAATCAATGGTTGATCTTTGATCTGCAACTTTGATTTTCTAAATGAGATTCCTTGAATGTAATGATCACCTTACTGTGATAGATAAGTCTCTATTATCCCTCATACTACTTGTAGCCTTCTTCACTTTGCACTCATCTAATCTTTTACTTCTTCATATACTCATTAATATATATTAGATATGATACAATATATTGTATATATACCAATCCACTTGATTACCTTCTAGAGTTGGCTACAATACCAAATTTATCACAATTCACAAAGTTAGCCCATTATTGTAACTTGAGTTTAGAAGACAAACTCGGTGATATTCTGACACTCGAAAAATACTGTCAACACTTGGCATACTCTAGCACTCAGTTGACGTTGAAGCTTGGTCCTTATTGATCACTTTGAGTAGCAAGAACTCAGTCAAAAATTTATGAATTGGTGAACATTGAGAAACTTGATAGATATTGAATCACTCAGTTAACACTGCATGACTTGGTCAACACTGAATCCTCTTTGTTAACATTTCAAGCTCGGTAGACACTGATATACTTGGTTAACACTACAGAGCTCAGTCAACACTAAGATCTTCATCACTTCTATTGGATAGCTCTATAGACTCTACTATGATCGAGTGATATTATAAATTATCTTAGATGCTCAGTAGACATTGTGAAGCTTGACATGAATTGCAATATGATTATTGAGCTTGGTAGCAACTGAAACACTTGGTTATCACTACTACATGAATTATAAGCTCGGTAGAAAATGTAGAGCTTGCTAGCAATGAAACTAACTGACTAAGTGTTATGTCACAAATATACAAATTGACCTTAATGTCAACATCATCATGAACTTTACTCTATCTCAATTTTCTCACATTTTTCTCATTTCTACATCCCCTTTACCTCATTTCAATTTTGATCCTAATGGGGCGAGAATATTCTACCATGGCTTGATTTCTATGGCTATCTATTTCTGAGGAGCATATGCTTGACCTTTTCATTTTTCTAAATCTATTTGATTTTCTTGGTCTTAATACTTTTCTTGAGTCCTAATACCCTCTCTCTCCTAGTATTTAGTACTATAACTATATGTTGTTGCCTACTTGGCTTCTTTATTTTTTGACATAATGTGCTCCCAAATTGATCACACGTTAGTCAAAGAAAGGAAATTTAATCACCTAAAAATGCTAATCTAGACTATTAATCCTCTTCTCAGCATTTTGGCTAAATTATTTAATCTTTTGCCTATGCTAAATTGCTAAAAATCACTATATTTGATTTTAACCTATAGTTTTACTACAATACCCTAAGTCCATATTTGATTAAAAGAATGTGTCCCATTTTAATTAACTAAAATACCCCATTCTCCTAACCCACACAATGTGCATACATAAATTCTTCTTCCTATTTACAAATTAAAAGAAAAGACTTTGTCTCACATGAAAAGTAAACTCTTTCTCATTGGTTGACATAATCTTGCACATGGATCATGCTAAAAATCAACTCCCACCCTTGATCATCTACTTCTTGATTTTTATCTCAACTATATGTACACCTTTAAAGGGAGAGCTCTCTTCTCTAAGGTCCTATTTTGAGCTATTGCTATGTGGCAGGTTTATCTACAGATTTTCTTGGAGAATTTGTGGAGAACTTCTATCTTCTTGTCTCATTCTTGCATTTTCATTCTAGCTTAGATTCATTTGCAAGTAGCTTAGTTTTCCTTTTTAATAACATAGATCACTTAGCTCAATTAAAATGGTTGTTACACTTTCATATGCTTAGCTTAGTTGCATTCTTGCATTCCTTTCTAGCATAGTTCATTCTTTAATTGCATATTCAATTTATTTGACACTAGAACTCTTTCTCTTGTCGAAGAACTATCTCATTTCATGGTTTACTTAACAAGGGTTGCATCTCTAAGGCTCAATTGAGAGCCCTCTTTATGCTTATTTGCACACCTTTGCATTCCATGACTAAGGATTTCTAAGTCACCATGCCAACTCATGGAATACCTTGGATAGAAAGGTTTAGAGGAGTGCACTTTCTTAATGTAGACTAATAGGGTGATTAAATCCTCTAACAAGGTCACATTTAATAGTGTGTATTGTAAACTTGTAAGAAGGTTGGATCCTAACAGGGCTCACTTTATAAGAGTGAAAAAGTGGTTGCATGTTGTTGGTGGTTTTTCCCAAATTGGGTTTCCACATTAAATCCTAGTGTCAAACTTGTGTTAAATGTTTTTATGGTGTTTTACACTTCAGATATTTATATTCAACAAGTCTATTATATTAGGATAGTGAACTACTAGTTAATATTATTATTGAGATTGCAGTAGAGACTAAGTGATAGGATAAGTAAGACATAAAATTATTCAAGTGTTATGTTTGTTCAATTGGTACATATGGACCTTAAGTAACTGATTCAATAACCCTTCCCCCCCCCCCCCCAGTTATTCTAAACATTCTAACAGTTACAAAACTAAATTCTATTGTGAAAAATGTTCTAATATTGTTTTAGAAATTATGTAATATACTATTTCTTACTAGTGAAGTTAAGGCTAAATTGCAAAAGGTAAGTGAAGACTTGAAAGGCAACACAAATGAACTTAAAGTTGATCTAGGTACATCATTACTGCATTATTCCTGAGTGGTATTTTTAATGGGATTTGAACATGAATTTTTGCAAGAAGAAAGAAAACTTAGAACTGAGAGAAATGAAATTCAAGCATTATTTTTACCTCATCTTGAGGTCATGCAAAATCATCTAAATATTTATAAGGATCTCATAGTTGTCCCGAGCTTGTCTAGTATTGACCAGATGATAGATCTAATAGCCAGGCTAAAAATAAAGAAGCAGGCAATTGAGTTTATCAAGATCAATTGGGATAATACAATGGAAAAAATGTTGAAGAATCATCAAGATTTTCTTGATCACTTTGGCTTACATCCTATTGGGACTCAAAATTGAAGCCCTAATTTTGAGTACCATTAAAAAATTAAGCCTATAAGCACTTTTAATGTATGTGTACCCAGTTGTCCATTTGAGGCCTAAGAAGTTTTTAATGTTTCTAACACCATTCATTTAATATATCCATGCATCTCATGATGATAAATTGCCATTCTAAGCCATTCTGTGAAGTTTTGTTTTGAGGAATGACCAAATTTGCATTTTTTGCCTAAGTGTCAAGCAGTGACAAGAGGCCATGTTTTCATTTGAATATCTCACATTTGGTAACTTTTCATGACTCACTGCTTTGAGAGTGTTTAGTGTCCATACCAGAGAGCCTTTATTTTAGATTTTGATTTGTTTTAAATCCATTTGACTAGGTTTTGAATCCCTCAAAGTTGGTCATTTATTGATATCATGCTGATGTGAATTGTTCTAAATTCTGGGAGGCCCTATTTGACTTGTAATAACTTTGACCCAATTGAATAAAATGAGAAAATTCCTATTGTGTTACATTTTAGAGGTTAGAGACTTGCTATGTTTCAATTTTGAGCTTATGACAAATCCATTTGATCAATTTTCAAACACAATTTGTAACTTTTTACTGGTGTCAAGAAAGGCAGACTAGTTAGTACCCCTATTCATGATGTCATATCTCTAAATCTATGATAGGTGAGATTGAGTGGATTGTACCATTGCATTCTGCTCTAAAATTACTTTAAGTGTGCCAATTTTCAAGTCTTGATGAATCTGTCTGCACACTTTCCCATGTCCATTCCATTTGTAAAAATTGTTTTTCTACCAGTGTTTCTAGCCTACAAATTTGAGTAGCCTACTTTGACTATTCGCTAAGTTTTCCCATTTATTTTTCATGATCTCTAATTGCAAATTCATACTCTCCTCATGATAGTAAACCAATGCCCCAGTTCCTATTCCCCCAAGTGTTAGTTTACCCAGTTTTCAAATCCAAAATAGAACGCGATTTGTTATTTTCTAACATGTTTGCTTGCAGGTAATTCTAAGAGGGAAAATTTGGAGGTCAATATCTTTTGACTAAGAATTCATTATGAGATGAGATTTGATAGGGTACAATAATGTAGAACAAAGAATTAGTGAGTCAGTTTTCAAGGCCTAGTTATCTGTTTGGGTCAGTTTTTAAAGCTAGTCAAAGGACCTCCAGGCACAAATTTAGCAATTTGCATGAAAGGTTAAAAGTTAGTTTTAATGATTGAATAAATGGTCCAAATTGACTTCATTCAATATCTTGATTTCAGTGGATCAATTTGAAAATTTTGTTGTATGAAAATGAAAAAAAATAATCAGACCCACTTTGGGGGCCAGACTAATTGCATCAGACTAAATAGAAAGGTAGGGGATAAAAGTATTTTAACAAGGGGGGATTTTGTGGAGCATATTAAAATTACAAGTAAGAAGGAAAGGCATTATGATAAGAAGGATACAATTAAGAACAATAAGAATGCAGATGGAAAGAAGACGAGCTCAAAAGATCATCAAGATAGGCAAAATAGAGTTCTTGACAATTATTTTGAAAAAGGAATCTTCTCTATCGTTACATGGTTTTCACCAAGATAAAGTGAAGGGAACCATAGTAATTAATGCTCAGTTGGAGGATTCTTCTAGGAATGCACATAGTGATAAAAGGAAGTCAAGCTTGAAAAGATGAACTAAAAGTCACAAGCACTCAAGTGAGCAGCATGCTTCTAAAGATGAAGACCTTTATTATCAAGCACATTCATCTCACTTTTCATTCTAGAAATCAAGAAGACAAGATCATTCTTTGACATCCATAGATAAGCATAAATTGGGCTCAGGAAGCAATAAATTTACTGAGCAAAAGGGGCTGGCAAAACATAAAGAATATATAGTTAATAGTGGTACTTCTAGTTGTACCTTTTCTCACCATTTTTTTTTTTAATAACCTACCCACTCACTCTGCCTATTGTTTTGAGAAAACAGGGATTCCATGGTGTAGACCAATGTTGACATAAGACTGGGGAAATAGTAAAATGAAGAATGAATGGGTCTATGATCTACCCCTACAATTAATTGACATCCTAGTATATGTTGAAGATCTACACACCCTACAGTCAAATGTTAATTAACTCCAACAAATGTCAATGGGAAGTGAAAATGCTTAGAAACATTATTTATTGGGTAATACTTTCCTATGGTATTGCAGTCATCTGGCTCGATTGCCCAATGCCAGGCTCAGAAGGAAATGATTACTATCTGCATAACTCTTATTGACTTTGGAGATTGCCACCATATTTAAATCTTCCATTTGAGTAATATGTAGACATTTATCTTTGGAAGAAGAGGATTTAATCACTGATGGATTTTTATGCAAGGAGGAAGCTCCATTTTTAGTAATGAAAGAAGAAACCTGTTGTGAATAGAGTCACCATTTTGTTGGTGTTTTAAAATACATAGTGATAAAACCTTCCAAAGGGAAACATAAATGGGAATGTCTAAGGGTTAGCTATGTCCCTGTCATCAACAATACCCAAATGGATTTGGACCAACATAACGAAGCACAAAGCTTCCTTCACTTTTGGCTCTGCAAAACCAAGGTGGGAGTAATTAGAGATCCTACTATGTAACCAATGCAAGCAACCACAATCTAGAATCTGAACAAACTAGATTAAACCCTTATTTCTCCTATTGACTCATGCAATAACACAGATCATGCAATAGCATATAAACCCATGGAAAGAGTTGGACTAAAGTCTATGGTCAATGGCATCATACTTCTCAACATTTTGTAACATCATATACTAACTCAACAACCTAGATGCCATTTGATTTAATGGAAGGAAGTAGGAAGGAGGTAGGATCTACCATACAACTCCCATGGCTTAGAGAATCTATGCAAAGGGCATGCGAGGAAAGCACATGACATGGACAACAAAAGGGAGGATGACGGAGGCAAGGAAAGCCATGACTATTCTAGGATTGGCATTTTAGAGCCTAACAGTTGTATATGGAGTTACCAAGGATATTTGAATGTAGAATGTTTGGATAGAGATGTAAGGACCCCCTACCACTTCTTGTCTTCCCTGCTACCTTTGTGATAAAACCTTGTACATGTAGGCACATGTTGTACAAAGTGACAAGCAAATAGAAAATAATGTTAAATGATAAATCCCACATTGAGAAGGCTAGGTGAATTTTAAAAGTTTAAATACTATTCCACTCCAATGCTAAGTGTCTTGAAAGACAAGGAATTTTGGAAGTCATGGCCTGCATGGTGGAGCCCGTGGATGACCAGCTGGAGGCAAAGTCAAACAAAATTTTGACTGAGTACACCCTATTAGAAAAATGTCAAAAAATGGCCAGATTCTAATGGTCACCATGTCACCACTAAAAAATGGGAGGTTCCACCAACAAGTGACATGGTGACCTCCCGAAAAAGTGTAAACAATGGTAGGAGTTTGGCAGATATTTGGAAGCTATGGACCATTCACAATCTGACACGTCATGTCACCTGAGTGGCCAAGGGAGGTATAAGGGAAAAAAAATTAAATAATGAATAACTTTTCTAGTTTTGAGCACTCAAACCTTAGTTGAAAATTTTGATTTTAAATGGTGATTTCCTATAGTTCAGATTATATATTTTATAATTTTTCAATTGTTTTGCATTTTAACATGAAACGTTGTAGTTGGAGCTTGAAATTTCAAATGGATGCTAGGGGGTAATTTTTGTTTGAAATATGCACTCCAATATACCATTGGAATTGAGAGGAGATGAATTTTCTAAATACGGGATCAAAATTTGCATACATGTTCAGCGGTTCAATCTATGAGTACATTTTTTTTTTCAGGGCATTCTTAGCAAAATAGGTAGAATTCATCATTGAGCATCAAAATTGGTTGGAGGGTAGATATTGAAGTCTATTGAAGCCTAAATGAATTCTAAAATGTTTTCTTTCCCATAGAGGTCATTTTAACTAGTTTTTTGCCTTTGCCTTGATTTCAGATCTAGCATCAAAAGCAGTTATTGTTCCATCAAGTATCTGAGATATTTTATGCTTTTGGGAGGAAAAATGATAAAGGATTCCATTTACTAGTTGTAGAGAGAGATTAGAGAGATTCTTTTAACTTCTTGGGGAAGTTTTACAAGTGGACACATATCAAACATAGAACAAATTTGTGAATTCATTCCTCCTATATCTTTCTTTCTCTTATTCGTTGAAAAGGTTGACAATTTTCAGTGTGAGACCATATTGTTGGATCCATAACTATGATTCCACCAAATTCCTTTAGCAGATATTTCTCTTTTATGAAAAGAAACAATGAAGATAATATATTTAGTTATGATCTATTAGGCATTTCTATGTTTTAATTTCATGCATATGAATGTATAGTTTCCAGGAAATGAATACAAAATGAGCAAGAATCTTTTTACTTTCATTCTGATTCTTGTCTCCTTCCTCTGTTGTATGCAATGTTTTGTGTTTGAGAAAAAAGAGCTTAAACTCATTTTCAATCCCTTAAGGTTGTATGTCTAGATAGGTTTTCTATTGGAATAAAGAGCCAAGTAAATGCTTATTTACCTTGATAGGGTTGCAAGTTTCACCAAGAGGATATTCAGTAAGTAGTGAGAGTTTTAATGAAGATAGATGTCTATTTACAAGGTGAATGGATGGATTAGATACCTGAATATGAGTATATCTCAGGTGTCCATGTGTATGTTTTGACTTATCTTGTGCCTAATGGATAAGGTATTGATCAATTATAGGATTAACTTGTTCTTGCTGCTACATATTTGGGATCTTTGCTGAAAATCAACATCATTAATCAAAATTCTTTTTCCCTTTAAATGTTGAAGGACTAAAATGTGATGCCCTCACTCAGCTTATGAATTTTATTGTCTTGCATTTAGCTATTTTAGATCTATTTTATTTCCTAAGTCAATAGGAGAAATAAGGGTTTAATCTACTTTGTTCAGATTCTAGATTGTGGTTGCTTGCATTGGTTACACAATAGGATCTCTAGGTACTCCCACCTTGGTAGCTAACCCTTAGACATTCCCATTTATGTTTCCCTCTGGAAGGTTTTATCACTATGCATTTTTGTAAGAATTTTCCTTAGGGAAAAATTCACCTAGGAACTAAGAACTCAAACACAAGCACAACTATAGACCAAAAATGGATATGATCAATTAATCAGAGTATGTCCTAATACATTGCTCTATTTAGTATATGCAAACACACTAGGAGTACCTATATATAAAGGCCTCTCAGGAAGCATCTAGAATGTCTCTAGAAAGAACCAAGAGATAACATAATTATCGACAACTAAGCACATGCCTTATCCATCATTCTAGATGAGTGGATAAGAATGACAAGGTTGTAGACACCATGTGCTTAATTAGTGTGCCAACTCTTATGTTATAGACACTATGTGCATAAAAGAGGTGCAGACTCTTGTATTGTCAACATGACAACTCACAAGAGTATGCATACTCCTAGGTGGCTAACAAATAAATAATAAAAAATATGCATTAACCTAAGTAAACTTAATTAAGTATAAATAGTAAACACTTATTTATACCAACACCCCCCCTTAAGTCCAACTTAGGGGAATGCCCTTAAGCTTACAAGAACTAGGATGAAATGCATAATGGGTCTCGGCTACTACTACATAATGATATGCAAATCTCTCATAAAGCGAACAAAGAGGGAAAACCTCATGGGAAAAACCCTCCCCCAAAAAGAGAGATGAAAAGGGATGCATGGATGGATGGAGTAATCAAGACCCCCCCCCCATTATGACATACATCTAGTATATACAAGTGAAAAATTGAAGAAGGACAAAAACCCTCTAAGAGGAAAAAGTCCCCCCAAAAAGGAGAAGAAGGAGATGAGGTAGTCCCCCCCCTAAAAGTAGTGTGTTGACCAGTGAGAAATGCTCCAATATAGAAGCTGATCCATGACTGTTGAATGATGTTCCTCCCCTTTGGAAGAAACAAATGTAAGGGTACAAAGGAGATGCATCCCCTATATGGAGAAGGAATCTCTAAGATGAATGGTGTCTCTGAAACCTATCCAAGTGTCCCTGTGTCAATGTCGATGATGACTTCCTCCAAAACTACTAAGAAGAAGTGAAAATCGACAATGAGTGATGTAGAACCTATTTCAAAAAACCAATAGTCTTCTCAAATGAAAAAGAGACCTCCTATAGATGTTGTACATAAGTATCCACAATTACATCAGCCTGTAAAGATTGATCGTGCAGAGAATGGACATGAGGGTCAAAGTAAGCCCTCACAACAACTATAGAAGGATCATCCTCAACAAAGAGAAGTGGTAGATCATCAAAGAAGTCCTTAAAATCCATAGTGTATGACTCCAAGAATAGAGCTGAAATGTCAAACAAGAAGTCATCACTAGAGGCTAGAAGACCAAGTGTACCCTGTTGTGCTAAAGTACATGAATCTGTCACTATTGTAATGAATGAAGTACTCATCTTAAAGAGAAGATGAATATCATCAATAGTGTCTCCCACATATTCAATGTGAGACTCCATGAACAAGCCTGCAATGGTAGATTGGAAGTCATCACATGAAACTAGAGTAGGAAGACATAAAGGGTCTTGTTGCACTGAATCTGAAGCATATGTGACTGGAATAAGATCAGTAGGAGCAACAAGAGTATCTGGAGGTGTAATCTCATCTAAACGGGAGTCAGCTACAACTAGAGGTATGAGATATTTTGGAAATGGAGGAATGTGTGGATCTCCATACATCTCCCAAAGATACATCCAATTATCATAATGATCAGATTTCTTTAGGTCAATAAGTGAATCCAAAACCTCATAATCCATATATAGAAAGAGAATAGTACCAATGAGAGAAGAAGTTTTAGGATCATATTCAAGTCCTCTCGCATATGGTAGTGTATTGTGCTAACTGAGAAATTTGATAGCAATTTGACTCCATTCCTGATAGTTTTCTGAGGTCAAATAAATCAAATCTACCTCTTCCATGATGGACTAATCAATTTAGTCTCCAAAGAATCAAAGAACCCCCCGAAAAAGATGATTTGACACTTTATAAGTAGTGCATGTACAATGGGTCACTTGTCAAAATGAACAAAGTGGACTTTCTAATTTTGCTTTTACAACTACCTTTTGAGACCCAAATGTGTCACTAAGCACTATAGCTCAAATGTACAACAATTTTGAAAAGTAATCAAAGCTTTACAATGCATAAAAAGCCCTAGTTCTGAAAGTGAGAATTTTTTCCACACAACCCAAGAATTTGACTAAAAATCTAAAAAGTAGATGAAAAATAATGCACTTTCAAAAAAATGGAACCTATTTTCAAGTCTAGATGAGCTCATATAGAGCATTTCAAGTTGCAAATGCAAGATTATGCAGGTACAGTCACCAAAAAATGAAATTTTTGAAAAATTCTTACATCAAAACTAGAAAAGAACACCACCACTAGAAAGTGTAGGAAATTCTACCCAAATTCAAAAAAAATACACCTGAATCAGAGTTCAGATGACCAAGTTATGGGCTCGCAAAGTCAGGTTGCCAAAGCAAAAAGCAATCTAGAGAGAGGTCTGGTAGGAAACTACTATGTTAAATTTGATAGTCAAACAATCATCATAGCAGTTCAAAATGGCCTAGGAATGACGATCAAATGACCGTCAAATTTAACCTAGCAAAATGATGACATTAGCAAATAAATATGCACCTAGGTGACATGGCAAGTGACTTGGCTATTCATATGGTATGAATGCTAACATGGAAATGGTATAGCATGTATAGAACTGTACACGTGTCTATTGAGTTGTCTCTGGCAGGCATATGTGCTGACATGGTAGGATAGTCCATGTGGCAAGGCTTTAACAATGCGTACAGGTGACGTGGCACCTCACTGATGTGTCTCAATCTGATATGAGCATACTGAGCTGGCTAAAAATCAACATTGTCTAAAAATTAATAAATGAGTTACATGAGATTGTTTTAGAAACATAAAGACTTATTTTATATTTCATTGAATTCTATAATCAATAATCATAGACGAATGTTGGGCATTTAGAGGGTTTGGTTGGGTAGAAAAGCAACCCAAAAATCAACATTCCCCAAAATTATTTCTGCATCCTCGTGTAGGCTAAAACTTGTTCAGGCCAAGCTCAAACTCATTCGCACAAGATCAACTCATTCATACCAACTAGAAATCTCATCGTAAGGTTGTTTCTTCAATTTGTGATAAGTTGGAGTGATTGAATGAGAAACAAGATAGTTGTATCTTCTTTACCAGGTACATTTAAGCTCTGTTATATCCTATTATGGTATTTCTTAGGGTTTTTTACATATATACTCATTATTTAATCTAGATAAATCAATATTTTAGATGTATACTTAAATAAAAAATCTTGTAATATTCTTTTTATTTTTATATTTGTTAAAGGCTCAAAATAGTAGGGTTAATACCAACATCCCTCTACTTAAATTAATACAAATTGTAATGGGTTTTAGTTCTTTTAGATTTCTTTTAGAATAATCTTAAATTAATAGTTATGGATGATAATGAACCCACTTTCATGAACGATCATTATTTTTCAAGGAGGATCCACATAAGTATGTAAATTTATTAAAAATCATTAGTGATAGACTTGGTCATGAGGGTTTGTTCACAGATCCTTTTCTAACTTTTCAAAAATCTTGGAAATCAAAATATTGAGTAGATTCATGGCTCTATTTCTTAACTGAATATTTCTCTAATGTTGTTGAATGCACATTATGAATTTAAATGGACTTATTTCTAGTAGTACACACTTTTCTTATATTTATCTTCAATGGAGTTTTATCATTTGTACTCATAACAATCGAATGTATTTTTGAATTTAACTCTCCAAACTTCCAATGGAGTCTTCATGTAGAGAACCTCTATATGAGTTTCTTTGAAATCACAATTCTCTCTTAGTTTTATCTCTATATGAATGTTTAAGATTTATGAAAAGGTCTATGGTATCATAACTTGACCACTCTAGACACAACTAGTATGACTATAAACTATTGTTTCTTCTCCTTATAATTTAGTGTGAAAGGATTCACATGTTCAGTCTACTCCTAGCTTCTCTAGATCTTTGTTTTT
Organism: Cupressus sempervirens; assembly: GCA_028749045.1. Lineage (NCBI taxonomy): Eukaryota > Viridiplantae > Streptophyta > Pinopsida > Cupressales > Cupressaceae > Cupressus > Cupressus sempervirens. Next base: position 620,350,064 of record CM053792.1, read on the forward strand.
AAGACTAGGTTGTTTGACTCTCCTATTGACAGTGATTCAAATATTGCAAGGCATAGATTTTAACTGTATATAAGGATGGTTGGAGTGTAACTATTATAAGATTATCTCATGGTGGGACATACTTTCATTTATGATAGAAAAGGATTTTGAACATTGTTAGCATAGATTGGACTTGTTAATAGATATTAGGGAACGGTGTGGACAAAGACCTTGAATTAGAAGAATAATAGTTGAAGAAAATGGATAAGGTCAATTAGACCCTAAATTGAATCAAGGAAAAGGTATGTTGTCATAGATTGAGGATAGGTATTTTTTGAAGATAATGAACTAAGAAGGTGTGATCAGCAGGTAAGACTAAATTCAAATTTTGGGATTGGAAAGTGGAACTTGATAACAAAGGTCTTGGTAGTATTGAGTGTAGAGGATTGAGGGATTTTTGTGTTGATACTAATAGTGAACTTAGATATCATCTTAGAAAATTGTCTCCTTGTTACACTTGGCATTATTTTATTAATTAGGGATAGGATTACCACCTTAGCAAACTAATCTTTTAAACTTGAAAAATGCCCCCTTAACTTGTTGATGAGAAACCATTTGTTACTCTATTTGTAATGTCTCATCCTTCCAATTTCTTTATCTCTTGAAATTTATTCATCCTTTTTGGCTTGGAGTTTCTTCTTTCCTTAATCTTCTAACTCATCCCAATGAATGGGTTTCAACCCAACCTTCTTGCTAGTGCGACATCTCAATTGGCATGATGATGGAGGGCATGTGTGCTAGCAATGCTTTGATTTTCCAAGTTTTTGGTGTAGAGGCACCCAAGCAAGGAAATGATCAAGTGAAGACATTAAGCATACATGAAGGTTCAAGGACATCATTAAGGGTCAAATAGAATGTTTTAAGGCCATTTTTGGTCATATGTAATGATCAAATTAATAGCATATGTATAAATCCTAAAGGTCCTGATAATAACCTTAGGATAAAAAATATGTAAGGAGGGCCAATAGTGCCCATATAAGATTATAATAAATAAAAAGGGTCTTAGATAGATTATATTTTCCTTTAATAACATTGATAACAAATTAGAATAAGGTTTGAAATGAATAAAGCATTAAAATGTAAGTTAGAAATTCAAATATTTGAATTCTAACAATTATGAGCATTTTGGAGGAAAATAGTTTTAGACCCTTAAATACACTTATTATGACCCAAAGCCAATTTGGATCATTTGGGGAGGTTTTGAACCACATTATATAACCTAGGAAAGTCATAGGGATGCAGATGTACAAGTCAGAGATGGTATTGTATGGATTGTGGTTTAAAAATGAATTTTAAAAAACTTTATTTCTATTGCAAATCTCTTGATTTTTTTCATTGTTCCCATCCCAAGGTTATTATTTGAATTTTTTCTAATATTATTCATCAATACAAGTATTTATATTGAATCACTTGATTGTTTTATTACTTTCCTTTCAATATTGGCATCTTACTATAGCAGACAAGGCATTCCCTTGAGGTCAATTTTCAAGTTTTCAATATGAATGGAGTCATTCCATGAATGTAGTTTCTATTTATTATGGAATAAACTCTATAAAACTTTTAAAATATGATGCTAACCAAAAATATGTAGTAGGAAGAGATATCATAGGTGTACACCATTGGGAAGAGGGGGAAAAGGGCACAAAAGTGGTGCCATGGATATAGAAGTAGAGAAAATAGCCAAAGGAGGTCATGGTTTTATGTAAAAAAATAAAATTAATCATCATATACATGGTTTAGGATCAAAGAACAGGTCTTGGAAATGATTTCTTGGTCCAATTTGAAGATGCCCTAGTTTTTTGCCTTGTTTGGTAAGGGTTTCATAAAAAGCATATATAGATAGTTGTTGAGTTTAAATAAATTTAAGAACCCTTAGTTTAGGATCATATTAAGATATTTTACCTAGTTTTATGGTTTTTGAATAAGTATTTGATATATTTTCTTTTTAAATGAGGGAGTGTTATGCTTAAAAAGAGGCCAATACTATAACAGTAGAGACATGGTCCAAAACAACATACATCATCTTTTTATATGTTATAGAGAATCCAAATGGGTATCCAAATATATAATTTATTTTCCTTGTGTTATGAAAAAATTGGGAGAAAATGCAAGAGGACAACATTTGAGGGCTAATTGGGGCTTGTAGGCCTTGTAGGTTGGGATGTTTGGTTTGCCTCATAGTTAGGCTCTTGATATTTGGTAAACTAGTTATTTGGGTCATATTATCGTATTCAAAGTCATTAGATTCCAAGGAAGTATTTGGAGAAGTCAATTATTTGATTTGGGCAACTTAATTCTTAAGGTTGTGTTGGGAAACCTTTGGGAAAACACATTGTTTGGAGTATTTTCTCATAGAAATTTGAAGGGCCCATCTTTCTCTACATCAAGTGGTATTAGAGAATAGTAGCATCCTTTAGGAAAGGATAAGGAGTGAATGTCATAAGGGGAAGAGTTTTGAGAGGCTCACAACATGCCTTCTAGAATGATAAATATTTTACTTGCCAAACTAGTGGCACAATAGGCTAAAGAAATTAGAAAGATGAAGGTAGAGATGGATAAGATAAGAAGAGAGATGGAAAAGGTGAAAAAAATTAAAAGGATATTGATCATGAGGATCATAGTGAAGATGAAGAGGAGGAAATTGAAGTTGAAGAAGAAGAAGAAAGGGCAACAAGAGAAGAGGTGGACCCGGATGATGTAAGAATGGTGGCATGTCCCCATTTTGGAGGTAATTTGATTTAATTAATTTAATTAATTAGGTTGTCCAAAATAATGAATATTTTATGAGGATGACTAATTAATTATTTTAATTAAATAAATAAGTGGTATTAAGTTAATTATTTATAAAGTTATCAAATAAATAAATATTAAAAGGTAACTTTATATTTAATTAATTTAATAAATTGACTTGAATTATAAAATATTTTCTATAAAGTCACTTAATAGATAAAATAAAATAATGTTCTAGAAGTTTCTGGAGAAAGTGGAGAAAAAGAATAAATAGGCACCCTGGGCTTCATTCTAATCATCTAGTTGTTTATTTCTCTCTTGACATCAAATTGTGATTCAGTCACATAGTCTATTGTGGAGCCAAGTGGTTTCAGATAGTCAGTTGATCTTTGGGAATGAAAACTCCCTTGGATTTGCATAACTGAGGAAGTGAAATATCTTCTGAAGGGTTGAACATTTGGAGGTGATACTTCAGTCACTTTGGCTAGGGCATCATTGGGCCTAAGGCCATTTTAAGCATTTCAGCATTTCAGGAGGCATTTTTAGCAGGGCCAAAATTATAGGAAGCTATTTTAAAGCAGTCTGAAAAAATTAGGCTGAAAAAGTAAAACCAAAAAGAAAAAAAGGCTGAAAAAGCAGTCTGAAAAACCAGCTCTGAAAAAAATGCAATCTGAAAAAACAGTTCGAAAAAGCAAAATGCAAAAAGAAAATCTGGAAAAAGCAAGTGGAAAAAGTAGATCAGAAAAAAAAACAAAGCAGAAGGGGCAGCATTGAAGAAAATTATTTCAGCCATCTACAATCAGGTTCTTCACTTCTCATTTGGCATATTTTCTAAGAAATGTAGGTTTTTAGCTGAGTACAAATTATAGCATCAGCACTTCACTATTTCACATTGTACTTGTCTTTGTTTGCCCTTTGGCATTATTGGTATCAAAGGAAGGCTAGGATTTTGCAATTGAAAGAGCATTGTAATTTTTAGACTATCTATATTGCAAACCTAGAGTTTGATGATCAGCTTATTAGTTTGCATGCCAATTGTTTGACAAAATGTCAATTGGTTGTAAGTTCTCTTTTTGGCATAAATAATGTTATAATTTTGCATACTAAGTGTTTATATTAATGCCACTTGGTTGTAAGTGCATTAATGCCATCCTAGGTTGCATCCAAAGTATTTTTCATAATTACTAGTTGTAGCTCCATTTTGCAAGTAGTTTAAGTCACATATATGTATTGAATATTGACAAAATTAGTTGCACGTTCATATTAGGTCATTGTTTAGACAATCTGGAGTCTGTTGTAAGCATTCTCTTTGATGCAAATCAAAACAAGAGTTATTGCAGCAATCTAAAAAGTTATAACAGTCATATGACCCCTTGTATGCAAAGTGTTTGAAAAAATTCTTCGAGCCTTCAATCAGCATTTTAAGGTCAGATTTGAGCAGGGTCATTATAGTGGTATCAGAGCTTGCTTGCAAAGTGTTTTATGAAATTTCAAACAATTGAAGTATAAATATTTTTGGTGTTTGAAGAAGTTATAACCTATTGGGGTTATTACAGTGGTATCAGAGCGGTTTCATGTCAGCCTGATTGGGTTATTTCATATTGAGTTCAATTATCAGTATGGCTTTAATAGGAGACAAGGATTTGGAAGAAAGAATGTACAATGTAAAGAAGAAATTAGATTTTCCATTTTAGCAAACATAGGACATTCTAAGAACTTTGGAGGAGTTGGAAACTTATTTAGGCAAGTTTGATCAGTCAAGACCCGATGCTATGCAAACAAATTTATCTCCAGCATTTGGTTCATTGGTTAAGCGCCGATTATTGAGACATCATGATGAGGTAATAAGACTTATAGCTCTCTCTTGCATTAGTGAGATCATGAGGATAATAGCTGGCCTTGATTCTTATGAGGATCAAATTATGAGAGAGATACTTCATGCCATGATAAAAATCTTTGAAAAGTTGGACAACATCTGGGACCCTTATTTCACACAGAGGGCAAGATTACTTGAAGTATTTGCGAGGTGTAGATTTGAAAATATTATGCTGGCAATAGGTTGTATTGGTGACATTTGTAGGATGTTTAATACATTTTGGAATATTATGGATGAGTTTCATCCTAGCAGGGTATTGGCATCAATGCACTCCATCATGTTCACAATCCTGTTTGAGGAGAAGGATGAAATTTCTAAACTTTTGGAAAAAGACATGGTATGTTTGGACAAAAGAGAGGAATTTATCACCTATGGCATGTATGTGGTTAAAGAGAATGATTGATAGGCCTAAGGATTGTACCTTCCCTATGACAAGCAAAAACTTGTATGAGGAGTTTAACAAACATGCGAATTTGATACAGGGAGACATTAGCACATCTTCAGGTAATGGTTTATCTGCATCATCTTCACAGGTAGAAGGGGTTACAAATGTTGTGCAGGTTGAGCTAGTTGCATCAAAAGGTGATATCAAAAGCACACCGGATTGCATGATTAACACAGATAGTGATTACAGTACAATTGGGTTGGATGAAGTTATAGCAGTTGGGGATACTATCATGTTTGAGGCTAGTAGCTCTTCACTTGGTTTGGCAAGCCAACTGAAGACAAGGGACAAGGATATTGTCGCGGCTTTATCTCAACATGACAAGATGCATAGATTGATTGAGAATCACATTTGGATGATTCAACTGTAGGAGAGACAGAAAGGAGTCACAACAGGTTCTTGTGTTGACTTACAGGCAATTAGGGAGGGAATGGGAATGATGAAGTTGAGTTATTTACATCTTCTATTAGATCGTGACCATCTTCTTAGCCTTGTCAGAGACTATTCAGATGCCTTGAGGAGGAAGGAGGAGGAAGTTGACAGGCTTTCTCGTGAGCTTGAGGACACTCGAGCTTCTTTGGTGAATACTCCATTGGCATTATAGGACTGGGAGAGACATGGGGATAAGCATGGCATGGAGTTGAGTTTAGTTTCATCTTGCACTCCTGATACTCAGCTTTCTGTGGCACGTAAATCATATGTGGTCGTTGATAATGTTGTGAGTTCATCTTGCATTCACAATTAGGATACAGGGACAATGTCAGACAGGTATGTGGAGTTAGTTGGTATTGGTCATATTACCTAGCTGAGGAGTTTGTTTGAGTTACCAGCTAATTCTAGTTTACGGATATGGACTCGAGATTGTTTTATTGGCATTTGGGATTTAGTTGACTAGAGATCTTTAACACTTTTTGGTAGCAGTGATTTTTTGGGTGCTATCATGGATTTAATTAGTAGATTGCATGGTGTTTTCTTTTCTTGTTCCAGCAGCTTGTCCGATGTTGGTATTAGTTTTTATACACTAGTGTTGAGCTTTGTTCATATATCCAGTCGATCATTCTTGCTGGAATGTGTTGATGATCTTTCATATTTGGCAATGTGTACAGATGAGTCCCAGGATCATATTGGCATTGATGACATCTAGGAGGATGTAGAGGGAAGTTTTGAAGACTTAGTTTCCTTGGTAGTTTTTTTTGGTATAGAGGAGTTGGATAGCAGTGCTACAATTTTTGATACATCGTATGTTGATATGAGCTTTGGAGTTGATTTGCAAGATATGGATGGTAATACTCTAGAGACCAGTAACTTTGAGGATACTCCTTTAGACAGTGCATCAGAGGAGGTTGGTAGAAGATAGTATAGCCAGTGCCATCATGTGTCTAGTTAGTTGAGAGTTAGTGAATGAGACATTGCTATAGCTTTCCAGCATTTTGATGTTGCTTGTCAGTTGTTAGCAGTTTATGGATGGGGTTCTCTTACTAGTGATGAGCAGGGAGGCAGTTATCTTTCCTTGACAAAGTTCCACTCTTTATGGGGGGCTATCCAGATTCTAAGACAGAATTATATGTAGTTGGTAGCCAACAGAGATTATCTTATGGAGTGGGGGAGTACAGCATATGATGCATTATTGGCCAAGGAAGATGAGGTGACTGAGCTTACTCAGCAGCTTGAGGTGACTTCTAAGATTCTTGAGAGTACACAATTGGCTTTCGAGGAGTCACAATTTTATTTGGCTAAGGTGACCGTGGAGTTAGAGCGACTGCAGTCTTTACCAAATTCTATACAGTCACAAGCTATGGTGTTTGGTGATCCGAGGATGTCCATGGTCAAGATTGTTAAAGATAGTGGAGATGGGGATGCATCCATCTTTGATACTAACATTGGCATATTGGGTTCATTCCCACTAGAGTTAGGTTCAATTGAGTTGGGTGTTGTAGTAGATTATTGTGGTATGCCTGACATAGTGGTAGCCTCTAGTACTGATGGCACAGAGACTAGAGATGTTGTATCAAAGATCATGTGTGATATTGGTGAGCTAGCAGTTGGCATGGTTCATGTTAGTAATACTACTCCCTTGGCGATGTCTTCAGAGGTAGTAGTCAGTTCCAACTTGGTTAGTGATCGATTGCAGTTAGTTACATCTGGATTGTAGTCTGAGCCATTGACTGAGATTGGTGCATTCTATCGACATTACACTGTGAGGTATGCTCATCAATTTACCTTTGATGACCATGTTGATGAGATGATGATATAGATATGTACTTTGGTTCCTAGTGCTTGTCATCAGTTATGGGATGGTTTGACACCTCGGGATGAGAGTTCTGATGGGCATGACATGGTGATAGGTTCTGCGGTTGACAGCTTGATAATACATGACTTAGAGTAGGATTTTGGGAGTGATGCTTCAGTGGTTGTTGTTATTGGTTCTACTCCTTTGGTTATGACATCTCCTGACTTAGTTCATGATCAGTCATAGTGGGTTGTATAACTTGTTCATGGTGAGTTGTTGACTGAGGTTGGTTCTTTTTATCAACATTATACTACAGGGTATGTACATCAGTTAGCATTTGATCCTTGTGTTGAGGAGTTGATGGCAGGAAAATTTGGTTTGAGTTCCATTTCTTGCTATTTATCTTGTGATGTCTTTTCACCATCAGCAGTGCATGGGAGTTATGGTTATGAGACAGTGCCCGGTGATCTACAGAGTTGTGTTGATTGCAGGAGTTGTACAGTGTGTGCATTCTCCATACTTGGTATAGTTTCATTCGAGAGTATTCACCATTGTTTTAGAGTTGGATTTTACATTCTGTATAGGCTAGTGGGATGCGTTGATGGTATTTATTGTGTTGGCAGTTTGAATTGTCCACTTTACTTGGGTTTTGATTTTCTAAGAGTTTGTGTCTCGTGGGTTTCTGACTGTGGTAGTTGTGATTTTGGAGTTTGGTTGAGCTATAATTGTCAGTTTGATTATGGATTCCTCTTGGTTATATTGTAGAGGATATTACAGGAGCCTATGTTAATTGATAGTAGTATAGTTCATGATGACATGGATTGATTGGTTTATTGTTCAGCCATTGCTTGGGGACAAGCAATTTTAGGAAGGGCGGACTGTCATGTCCCCATTTTCGAGGCAATTTGATTTAATTAATTAGCTTGTCCAAAATAATGAATATTTTATGAGGATGACTAATTAATTATTTTAATAAAATAAATAAGTGGTATTAAGTTAATTATTTATAAAGTTATCAAATAAATAAATATTAAAAGGTAACTTAATATTTAATTAATTTAATAAAGTGACTTGAATTATAAAATATTTTTTATAAAGTCACTTAATAGATAAAATAAAATAATGTTCTAGAAGTTTCTGGAGAAAGTGGAGAAAAAGAATAAATAGGCACCCCGGGCTTCATTCTAATCATCCAATTGTTTATTTCTCTCTTGACATCAAATTGTGATTCAGTCACATAGTCTATTGTGGAGCCAAGTGGTTTCAGATAGTCAATTGATCTTTGTGAATGAAAACTCCCTTGGATTTGCATAACTGAGGAAGTGAAATATCTTTTGAAGGGTTGCACATTTGGAGGTGATACTTCAGTCACTTCAGCTAGGGCATCATTGGGCCTAAGGCCATTTTCAGCATTTCAGCATTTCAAGAGGCATTTTTAGCAAGGCCGAAATTATAGGAAGCCATTTTAAAATAGTTCGAAAAAAGCAGAACCAAAAAAAATAGCAGTCCGAAAAAGCAGCTCCGAAAAAAAAAGCAATTCGAAAAAAAAAAACGAAAAAAGAAAATTCGGAAAAAGCAAGTGGAAAAAGTAGATCAGAAATGTAGGTTTTTAGCTGAGTACAAATTATAGCATCAGCACTTCACTATTTCACATTGTACTTGTCTTTGTTTGCCCTTTGGCATTATTGGTATCAAAGGAAGGCTAGGATTTTGCAATTGAAAGAGCACTGTAATTTTTAGACTATCTCTATTGCAAACCTAGAGTTTGATGATTAGCTTATTAGTTTTCATGCCAATTGTTTGACAAAATGTCAATTGGCTGTAAGTTCTCTTTTTGGCATAAATAATGTTATAATTTTGCATACTAAGTGTTTATATTAATGCCACTTGGTTGTAAGTGCATTAATGCCATCCTAGGTTGCATCCAAAGTATTTGTCATAATTACTAGTTGTTGTAGCTGCATTTTGCAAGTAGTTTAAGTCACATATATGTATAGAATATTGCCAAAATTAGTTGCACATTCATATTAGGTCATTGTTTAGACAATCCGGAGTCTTTTGTAAGCATTCTCTTTGATGCAAATCGAAACAAGAGTTATTGCAACAATCTGAAAAGTTATAATAGTCATATGACCCCTTGTATGCAAAGTGTTTGACAAAATTCTTCGAGCCTTCAATCAAAATTTTAAGGTTGTATTTGAGTAGGGTCATTACAGTAGTATCAGAGCTTGCTTGCAAAGTGTTTGACGAAATGTCAAACAACTGAAGTATAAAGATTTTTGGTGTTTGAAGAAGTTATAACCTATTGGGGTTATTACAAATGGATAAATTTGCTAAAGCAATTAGAGTAAATAATTATAAAGGGAAGTCTAATATCCCAATGTATGATGGGGAAATGAATGAGGAGGATTTTATTGACTAGTTTGGAGTGGTGGATAATGTTTTTGATTGTGAGGATGTGGTAGAAGAACACAAGGTCAAGATTGCTAAATCAAGGCTAAAAAGGAATGCATTGTTACTGTGGGATTGTTTGTAGGTAGAGAGATGGAAGAAGAGGAATTTGAAGATCAGTTCATGGAAAAAAATGATGGACAAGATGAGGGATAATTTTCTCCCTAAAGAATACAAGTTTTAGTTATACAAAAGAATGCAAAGCCTAAGACAAAAAGACATGGATGTGCAAGCATACATAGAGGAGTAGGGTGTTTTTTTTGTGGTGAATATTCATAATTTAGAAAATATTGGGATTTATTAGTGTTTATTTTGGTGATTTTTGATCCACTACATGGTGGTCCAATCGCTAAACATTATTAGGGTTAGCGAGTCATTACTCCTTTCAATCGTCAAGCATAGATTTACATTTAACTTCTTTGGTAAAACTGTTTTCTTTTAACATAGCCAACCTAGTTATTGTAACTGATGCCATGTTTTCCATCCCTCAATCCATTAGATTTGCATGTTTATGGTTAATTTTCCTAATATATTTAACTTTAATTCCCTTCAGTTGACACATTTTGCCAATAATTTTGCATTTTGCATTGGAGTCGTCAGCACATTTTGCCTCCTAGAATTTAGAATCAACTAATGTAACTTCCATTTTACCTCATTTTTTTCTATCCCTAATTAGTGATTGGCATCTTCATATAAACTTCCATAATCACAACACATTTGTGAGGGCTCACCCCAACCCATCATAGCATGGATGTTTTATTTAGCTTTTTATATTTGAGACCTTGAAATTTTGATAGTTATCCGAGACTTAGATGGACGGTGGATTGCTTTATCTATTGATTTTGATACTTCAGTAGTGTTTAACATTATTATATGCACTAAGAACCTATTATTGTGTAAGAAATGTTTGAACATATATGGATGCAGCTTTATGACATGATATTGTTAGATTTTGATGCAATGTTAAATGTTAATTTGATTCTAATGATTTTTGATTTATAGATAAATTTTAATTTGATTATGATGCTTTATGAATTGCAAATGAATGGTAAAGATATGCAAATAGATGTTAATTTGATAATGATGACTTATGACATGTAGATTTTGATATATTAACATTTCGAATGGAATAATTGAAAAGACTAGGAAAGGAAATATAATTTGAATTATGTTCATATGGATATTGTTATTATATGCATTTATGTTGTATATGTTTAGTTGACCCCCTTGGACTACTGATGCTCGAGTTTGATGCGTAGGAAAGGAACCATGGAAATTTAACGGGGGAAACAAGGTATAAACACATGTTTAAATGACTCTACCAAGGTGAATCGTTGTAAGATTTGTAAACCTCGTTGTGATGTGTTTATTTTGTAAATGTGAGATGTATGTGTGTAGTATGTATTTCATGTGTAGATTTTGAACACATCATGTGTGATCTACAGAGTATTTTGTGTGTGTCACTTGACACTTGTAATCATTATGTGAAATGACATGTTCTTTGATGATGGATCATGTGGCTACCTAATTCTGAGTTAAATGCTTTAATTGAGAAATTTGATTTACTGCCCTAAATTAGTAAAGAGAACAAGGTTATCACCATGGGAAATTTTGAAATTTGAATTACCTAGCATTGGGAGGGCCATAAAGTAACTCTAAGGTGAGTTTGTGACAAAAATAAACCCTATCCATGTTAGTACTTTAAGTTAGGGGGCTAAAAATGACCTCTAGGGTGCTTAGTAGACCTAGGAGACCCCAAAAAGAATGTATTTTTTATTGAATCCGAAAATGAGAGTGATATATGGAGGCTTGGCCAAACTAGAAACTCACTTGGTCACTCTCTATCTGTAGGGACAACTAGGGTTTGGAGGAAGAGGAAGGAGCTCTACTACAACTTTTCATTGCCTTTTCCTGGACTGAGGTTGGTACCCATGATCCATGGTGTTCTTCATTTTTGCATGTAGAAAAGATATGGTGTTCTTCATTCCATGATGAATTTGGTGTATTGTAGATGTGGTTTTTTGGGAAATGATCTTTTTTTTGAGTGTTGCATGTGAGAAATTTTGTGTGAATCCTTCCTTGAATCTTGTTTTGCTTCCATGTTGTGTGTTTTGTGTAATGGGTGTGAAGCATCACTCACCCTTGGGAGGTAAGAGATGCTTGGGTGAAGGGGTTGGTTGGGCTCTCACATGTAGTTGAGGAACTCTCCCATGTGTGGAGATGATTTTATATGTTCAATAGAATGTGGTCTCTTTGTTTACTTGCATTTTGGGAGGTATAAGGAGGTGTGTGGAAGGGAAGTTATTGTGAGCCCCGAAAGGGCATGTTGATAATGAGAATATGTGTATATTTTGAATCATAGCTTTGGAAATCCTCCTCATGGAGAGAGCCCACCTTCACCCTATACTTGACTCAATTGTTGAATCTTTGTGCAAGCCTTGGAATGGGATGTCTTGTAATGTATTGTGTTAAATCTTGTCTTATTGTTGTGATCATGCATTTCTCCTAGCTCATTGGGTGACCTCCTTGAGGCCTAGGTTGGGAGGTGAGCGTCCATCATTCTACATTTATCTTTTATTTTCAGGTATTTGATTGAAGCCTCGGACATATGGAGAATTTTGAAGTCTTACGCTTGTATAGAAGAAGAGAATACCATTGTTTTTGTATTGTAATGGAGGGAAATTCTATCATGTTATGTGAATTCATTATATTGTAGGAGTGTTGTATTGGTCTAATGCATGTGACAATTAGACAAGAACTGTGAAATACCTTGTTTGTAAGGTTCTTCCATTGTGGATCTTGATGGGAGGATTCCACCACCCCATTGCTTGTTAGTTATTGTGTTGATGTTGTCTTATCATTACTTAAATTTGGAATGTGTTGAAGGAAATAATTTGTGTCATGATATACCATTAACAATGAATTGGACATTATCACCTTGATATCTTTATCTCTTCAAATTACATAAGAATAATTTAGTTGCTTGATGTTTAGTAGTGAATTTGAAATTGGTTGTAGAATATGCAATTGATAGCAATGGATTTGTAGATAGTTTGAAATATGGAATTGGATGTCAATAAAGTATACTAAATATTTGATGTTCATGAAATTATAGTTTCAAGAATTTCATTTCAGTTCCATGTTAGTGTATCTTGCAAGCAAATTTTAGTAGCAATATGATAGTTGATAATTGTTAAAGTTGCTTATTAGAATTAGAAAATTCAATGCACGATGCAATGATAGACTATCACCATCTAACAATCATAGAGAATACTTGGGAAACAAAAAAGAGAGAGAGAACTAGGCCAATAAGATAAGCTCAAATAAAGACCTGTAGATGCATGATTTTGCTAGAAAATGTATGGGAAAATCCAAGGAGACCCATGTTATTATAGTCAAATAAAAAATTAGACCTTGAATAAAATAATAATATATTGGTGCTCATAGGTTAGATCTTCTTCATTAATAAAATGTCAGACATGCATGATGATAGGAACCTATAAAGAAATACATACATACATACATACATACATACATATATATATATAAAAGAAAAATGAAAATAGTAAGTAAATCCCTCATTAATATAGAAGAATTAGAGTATCCTACTATACTCATACCTTGGGCAGCCAAGAATCAAATTACAATAAATTAAATCTAAAATAAAACAATCAAATCAAGTTCCTTAAAAAGGGCAACTAGGTTGAGATGTAGGGTAAGAAAGAAATTAATTTTTATTTTTTTTAAACCCTTAATTCCTTTGGAGATTAAAACACTCCACTCCCTACTTAATGCAATTCCATTCCCTCTCCCAATGCATTTAAGGTGTTGCCTTAGGATAGGTCCACATACCTTCCACACCACCCAAACTGTCGTCAGACTTCACATGGAAGGAGAGGGAGAGTGGGCGGGTAGGTGGTAGGCCCTTGGGGTAGTAGGAAACATGTGGGTTAGTGGGGTAGTTGTCACCTAGGGGATAGATGGGTACGATTAAATTAGTTGAGAGTTTTTTTAAAATATATATATTAAGATTGCTCATTTCATTTTTATTTTTCTTAGGTTATTTGATTATAATTTATTTGAGTGAATTGAATATTGTTATTGATTATAATTGACCTTAGTTTATTAGAAGATTTAAATGATAGTAGGAGTAATATAAAAATTTAAGATATTTAAATTTTAGTATAATTCGATTATAGATGTTTAGGAAATTAATGTAATTTGTTAATGTTTTTCTTTTGTTTATTAAGTTATAGTTGAGAATAGATTTAAACTTGGATATTTGACATTTTTTGAAATTAAGGAGAGTGCTATTAAGGTTTATTAAATTAGTAAATTATGTTGCTAAATAGGATGTTGGGAGTACATTTTGTTAATGGAAGTTATTAATTCTTAGTTTATATAAGCAAATAAATACATGTTTAGTAATGTTAGCTTTAATTAATTAAATCTTTTGAGAAGTATCATTTAATTTCAATTAATCTAACATATTGTTTCCCCCTTGTATTTGGGGGTTGTCAATATTGATGGATAAATAAATGGATAAAGACTTTATATTCCAATATCTAATCTGATACCTGAAAATTGATAGTAGATAAATAAATAAATTTAAAATTAAATAAATTAAGGGATATGCACAATAATTATTCTTGGAATAAATGCCCTAGGAAATAATCAACATTATATCAAGACTTCATACATAAACTATAATATGAAAGAGTGTAAAATAATTATGACCTATTATGACCTCTAAGGATAAAGTTATGAATGTATCATAATGGAATCTCTAACAAGACGATAACATGAAGTGAACCTAGTCACCCTAAGACCTATGTCAAAATATCAACATACCTAGGAGTCATTAGGCTTTGCCTCCGGCACGTGAATGCATTCATGATACCCTAGAATACTTCTAACCATGAAATTTGAGATTTCTACCTCTGTTCCATTTGTTAGAGTATATCTTCTACACATAGGTACTTGTGTAATTGTCCCTTTTTATGCTTTTATTTAAACACAATAAAAAAAATTAGTCATATATTTTCCTATTAAATTTAGGGCATGATATTCTAGTATCAGAGCTTTTAGTTTCAACACTAGGAGCCTAACCCATTATGTCTAACCTATGAATTGCAACTTTGTGTAGGATGCCCGCAATGACCTACAATGGTCGTCGGAGGGCCAGGGTTCCTAGAGAAAAGCTTGCAAGCCAAGAGGGGGCAAGATAGGATGTGGGAGGACCCCCATTAGGGAAACCTCCAAATCTTGATTAGGTTTTGAATGCTATTAATAACCTAATTAGAGTAGTATAGTAGAGGTTACCACCTGTCACTCCACAGCCAGGACAACAAGATGCAAAGGAGCATGGGGCCAATATCAGGGAAAGGAGTAGAAGTCCCCCACTTAGACTTGTAGAGGATTAGTGGGAAGAATTAGTACATCAGGTTGATCCACCCCTTACATTAGAGTGAGCACTAGTGAGAGCACCTTGAGATATTGGGGATAAGATTAGTGACCTACTATGACTCAAGCCACCCCTATTTATCGGTACCACAGATGGCACACATGCAAAGGCATGGCTACAAAGCTTAAAGAAGTACTTTGGATTGCATGCCCATGGGAGCAATCTAAAGGAACAACTAGCCATACACCTGCTATGAGATGATGCCTCCACTTGGTGGTAGTAAGAGGAGACTGTAGGGAGAGTTGATATAGAGACACTCACATGGGATTCCTTTGTGGACCATTTTAGGGATAGGTATTTGTCAAATCACTTTAGACAGAGGCAGGTTGAGGATTTCCATGATCTTCAGTAAAGAGGCCTCACGGTGGCCTAGTATGAGAGCGGGTTCTTAGAGCTACTTCCTTATGTAGAGTACATGAGAGATGAGAAGTTGCACATCCATTAGTTTATTAAGGGCCTTAACTTATCTCTCTGGAGATTAGTGTAGTTGGCTTTTCCTACCACTTTCAAAGAGGTAGTTGAGATGGCATTGGTTGCCAAAGACATTTTTACTAGACAAGAATCTCAAAATAGGTCCCATAACCTAAACCCCTCCTAGTAGCCAGCACAACAGAAACCCTCTTGGAAGGGTAATCAGAATCATTTAGCAGGGTCCTCAAAGGGGCCATAGACATAGAAAAGAGGGCAATAGGATAGTAGACAGAGGTCATCACAGGGCTACCAGGGCTCTAAGCCCAAATAGTGGTAGTCAAAGAGCCCTAGACATGATCAAAGGCCACAGAACCAATATACACAGCCAACTAGGACTCAACAGTCCTCTAGGGGAGGCTTCAGTGGGTCTAGCAGGACCAGGGGTCAATAATAGTCTAGGCCACAGGGAGTGTAGATTCAAACCTGTGGGTCATGTTATGCTTGTGGTGGTATGAGTCATATTGCAAGAGAGTGTCCACAGGGTCCCACATCAGGCAGTCAACAAGGAGAAACCTAAGAGCTTATAGTAGGTGATATGAGTGGGTCCCACAAGGTGTTTGTAGTGGTTGATGACTGCCAAGTCGAGCATTAGGCTGTAGTGATTGAGGCTGCAAGTATGATTAGAGGATATGAGGTTACTATACTATTTGATTCTAGAGCTACAGACTCTTTTATATCCCCATTTGTAGTGGAGCGTTGCAAGCTAGTGGCAGCTAGACAAGATGTTGACTAGGAGGTTGAGTTAGCTTCAAGGGCTAGGGTGTCAATTGATTCCTTGATCCATGAGTGTCCAATTCAGATTGGAGACATGATCACCACTTTAGACTTGTGTATTACTCCATTGGGATCCTATGATGTAGTCCTTGGCATGGATTGTCTTAATGCCCATAGTGCCAAGGTGGATTACAGATGGAATAGGATAGAGTATGTAGATGATCATGGTACACCTAGGGTGATTTTAGGAGTTTAGAGGCTAGTATCCCTCCGTATGATTTTTTCCATGCAGCGTAAGCAGTGCATGTGGAAGGGGTGTCAGTTGTTTGCCATCACCATCAGTGATAGAGAGGAGGATGTAGGGGAGGAACCTTCCCTCGATAACTATCTGATATTATAGGAGTTTGCAAATGTGTTTTCTTTAGAGCTTCCTAGTATGCCACCACCAAGGGTAGTTGATTTCCATATTTATCTCGTACCAAGAGCTGAACTCATATCTAGAGCACCCTACTAGATGACCACCCATGAGCTCAATGAACTTAAGATTTAGCTAGAGGAACTTTTGGATAAGGGACATATCCAACCTATTTATTACCTTGGGGAGCACTGGTGATTTTTGTAAAGAAGAATGATGGATCACTCAGATTCTGCATTGATTACCGATAGTTGAATAAGGTAACTA
The DNA here is from genome assembly GCA_028749045.1 of Cupressus sempervirens. NCBI lineage: Eukaryota > Viridiplantae > Streptophyta > Pinopsida > Cupressales > Cupressaceae > Cupressus > Cupressus sempervirens. Next base: position 620,367,166 of record CM053792.1, read on the forward strand.
TTAGGAATCGATACTCATTACCCAAGATTGATGACCTATCTAATCAGTTATAGGGTGCCTAAGTATTCTCCAAAATGGATTTAAAGTCAAGGTACCATCAATTGTGCATCATGGAAAGTGACATCTACAAGACTGCATTTTGCACGAGATATGGTCACTACGAGTTCACGATGGTGCCTTTTGGTCTCATGAATGCCTCAGCAGTATCTATGAGCCTCATGAATGGGGTATTTCACACCTTCCTAGACAAGTTTGTAGTAGTGTTTCTAGATGATATATTGATCTATTCTCAATATGAGAAGGAACATGAAGAGCACCTTTGGCAAGTATTACAACAGCTAAGGGAGAATCGGCTTTATGGTAGCTTGCCAAAATGTGCCTTTCTCAAATGGGAAGTGTATTATTTGGGTCATGTGATATCAGGGGATGGGATCTCAGTGGACCCATCCAAGATCCAAGCCATCATGGATTGGCCAGCACCTACCAATGTCACAGAGGTCAAAAGTTTCATGGGATTAGCAAGATACTATAGGCAGTTTGTGGTAGGCTTCTCTAAGGTAGCTCACCCTATTACCTCTCTTTAGAGAAAGGGGAAGAAGTTTGAGTGGACAAAAAAGTGTGAGGAGGCCTTTTAGAAGCTCAAGAGGGCACTCACTAGTGCACCCATTTTAGTGGTACCCGACCCCTCAAAGAATTGTGTAGTATGCACAGATGCTTCCTTGGATGGAATTGGAGCTATTCTTATGCAAGAGGGTCGAGCCATAGCTTATGAGTCAAGGAAACTTGGGGGCATGAGCTCAATTACCCTACTCATGGTCTCGAGCTCACGATAGTGGTCCATGCATTAGCACAATGGAAAAATTTCCTTCTAGGGTGATGATTTGAACTTCATTTACATCATCAAAGCTTGCAGTATATTTTCACTTAGCCAAATCTTAATGCTAGGCAAAGGAGACGGATGGAGTTCCTATGCGAGTACGATTTTTATGTATATTACATTAAGGGTAAGGAGAACGTGGTGGTGGATGCCTTGAGTAGACGATGTCATGAGCTCACTTCCATGGTTACTGAGACAAATATGAGGGAGTGCATACTTCACCACCTTCTCGAAGATGCATTTTATGCAAAATTTTGTCAACTAGTCCATTCTTAGAGACCCCTAGAGGGAAGGTTTTCTAATTTTTCATTGGGACCAGATGGATTACTATGCCATAAAGGATGCATTTATGTACCATCCTCGGGTGACTTATGAGAGTTCATCATTTTGGAGGCTCATAGAGCACGCTATGCAGCACATCTAGGTGTCAAGAAGCTTCATACGGATTTGAGGTAGTTATATCATTGGCCAAGAATTAGAATGTAGATTGCTGACATCATTGTGAAATGCCTAGAGTGTCAGAGAGTTAAGGTAGAACATGATCATCTAGGTGGACTTTTGCAACCACATGAGATACCTGAGTGGAAGTGAGACACTATCTCCATGGATTTCATTGTTAGTCTTTTGATGTCTTCTCGTCGTCACGATGCCATCATGGTGATAGTTGACACTTTGACCAAAGTTGCTCACTTTTCACCAATTTGTACCACTTTCACAACACCCAAAATGGTACACGTATTCTCATGAGATATTGTTAGCCTCTGTGGCATTCCTCATAAGATAATATCTGATAGAGACTCTTTATTTACATCATCCTTCTGGAGGGAATTGCAGACATCACTTGGTACCAAGGTCAACTTTAGCACTTTCTATCATCCTCAAACAAATGGGAAAATAGAGAGAGTTAACTAGATCCTAGAGGATATGTTACGAATGTACGTGATGGACCACCAGTCCAAGTGGGAAGAGTACCTCCATCTTGCAGAATTTTCCTACAACAATGGGCATCACACTTTTATAGGCATGCCACCCTATCAAGCCTTGTATGGTAGGCCTTGAAGGGCACCCCTAAGTTGGGATAGGATTGAAAAAAAAAATCTATAGGGCCACAGTTAGTCAAGGACATGGTGCAATAGGTAGTATTGATCAAACGACACCTTAAAGAAGCCCAAGATAGATAGAAGAAATATGCAGATGTAAAGAGAGTGGATAGAGAGTACATGGTTGGAGAGAAATTATTTCTAAGAGTGCGAACACATAAGATTCCAATCCATTTTGGAAAAGGCTCTAAGTTAGCACCTTGTTTTATAGGTCCCTTTGAGATTTTGGGGCGGATAGGACCATTTGCTTATCATTTAGCCCTGCCATCTAGCCTGTTGCACATTCACGATGTATTTCATGTATTTGTATTAAGAAAGTATGTTTATGACAAGTCTCACATCATAGATTGGGATGCTTTGTAGGTGGAGCCAAATGGATAGATAGCATTGAAGCCCATTTGCATTTTGGCTCGATGGACCCTCACACTTCGAGGCAAAGAGCTGGACCAGGTTAGGGTCCAATGAGATTGTTATGATGAGGTCATGGCTTCATGGGAGGATGCAGCTCAGATGAAGGCACAGTACCCATATCTATTTTATGAACTCCAAGATGAAGTTCATGCTTGGGGGGGAGGATGTGAGGCCTCACCCCAACCCGTCATAGCATGGATATTTTATTTACCTTTTTATATTTGAGACCTTGATATTTTGATAGTTATTCAAGACTTAGATGGAAAATGGATTGCTTTATCTATTGATTTTGATACTTCAATAGTGTTTTACTATATTATATGCACTAAGAACCTATTATTGTGTAAGAAATGTTTGAACATATATGGATGCAGCTTTATGACATGATATTATCATATTTTGATGCAATGTGGAATGTTAATTTGATTCTAATGATTTTTTATTTATAGATAAATGTTAATTTGATAATGATGCTTTATAACATGTAGATGAATGGTTAGGATATCCAGATAGATATTAATTAGACAATGATGACTTATGACATGCAGATTTTGATATCTTAACATTTTGAATGGAATAATTGAAAACACTAGGAAAGAAAATCTAATTCAGATTATGTTAATATGAATATTGTTATTATATGCACTTATGTTGTATATGTTTAATTGACCCCCTTGGACTACTGATGCTTGAGTTTGATGTGCAGGAAAGGAACCATGGAAATTTAACAGGGGAAACAAGGTATAAACACATGTTTAAATGACTCTACCAAGGTGAATCTTTGTACAATTCGTAAACTTTGTTGTGATGTGTTTATTTTGTAAATGTGAGATGTATGTGTGTAGTATGTATTTTATGAGTAGATTTTGAATGTATCATGTGTGATGTATAGAGTATTTTGTGTTTGTCACTTGACTCTTGTACTCGTTATGTGAAATGGCATGTTCTTTGATGATGGATGATGTGGCCACCTTATTCTAAGTTAAATGCCTTAATTGAGAAATTTGATTTATTGCCCTAAATTAGTAAAGAGAACAAGGTTATCACCATGGGAAAATTTGAAATTTGAATTACCTAGCATTGGTAGGGCCATAAAGTAACTCTAAGGTGAGTTTGTGACAAAAATAAACCCTACCCATGTTAGTACTTTAAATTAGGGGGCTAAAAATGACCTCTAGGGTGCCTAGTAGACCTACGAGACCCCAAAAAGAATGCATTTTTTATTGAATCCGAAAATGAGAGTGATATATGGAGGCTTGGCCAAACTAGAAATTGACTTGGCCGCTCTCTATCTTTAGAGACAAATAGGGTTTGGAGGAAGAGGAAGGAGCTCTACTACAACTTTTCATTGCCTTTGCTTGGAGTGAAGTTGGTACCCATGATCCATGGTGTTCTTCATTTTTCCATGTAGAATAGATATGGTGTTCTTCATTCCATGATGAATTTGGTGTATTGTAGATGTGGTTTTGTGGGAAAAGATCTTTTGTTTGAGTGTTGCATGTGAGAAATTTTGTGTGAATCCTTCCTTGAAACTTGTTTTGCTTCCATGTTGTGTGTTTTGTGTAATGGGTGTAAAGCATCACTCACCCTTGGGAGGGAAGAGATGCTTGGTTGAAGGGGTTAGTTGGGCTCTCACATGTAGTTGAGAAACTCTCCCATGTGTGGAGATGATTTTATATGTTCAATAGAATGTGGTCTCTTTATTTACTTGCATTTTGGGAGGTATAAGGAGGTGTGTGGAAGGGAAGTTATTGTGAGCCCCGAAAGGGCATTGTTGATAATGAGAATATGTGTATATTGTGAATCATAGCTTTGGAAATCCTCCTCATGGGGAGAGCCCATGTTCACCCTATACTTGGTTCAATTGTTGAATCTTTGTGCAAGCCTTGGAATGGGATGTCTTGTAATGTATTGTGTTAAATATTGTGTTATTGTTGTGATCATGCATTTTCCCTAGCTCAATGGGTGACCTCCTTGAGGCCTACGTTGGGAGCTGAGCCTCCATGGTTCTAGATTTTTCTTTTATTCGATGGTATTTGATTGAAGCCTTGGACATCTGGAGAATTTTGAAGTCTTATTCTTGTATAAAAGAAGAGAATACCATTGTTTTTGTATTGTAATGGAGGGCAATTCTATCTATTATGTGAATTCATTATATTATAGGAGTGTTTTATTGGTCTCATGCATGTGACAATTAGAGGGGAATTGTGAAATACCTTGTTTGTAAGGTACTTCCATTGTGTATCTTGATGGGAGGATTCCACCACCCCATTGCTTGTTAGTTATTGTGTTGATGTTGTCTTATCATTACTTAAATTTGGAATATGTTGAAGGAAAGAATTTGTGTCATGATATACCATTAAGAATGAATTGGACATTATCACCTTGATATCTTTATCTCCTCAAATTACATGAGAATAATTCAATTGCTTTATGTTTAGTAGTGAATTTGAAATTGGTTGTAGAATATGCAATTGATAGCAATGGATTTGTAGATAGTTTGAAATATGGAATTGGATGTCAATTAAGTATACTAAATATTTGATTTTCATGAAATTATAGTTTCAATAATTTCATTTGAGTTCCATGTTAGTGTATCTTACAATTAGATTTCAGTAGTAATATGATAGTTGATAATTGTTAAAGTTGCTTATTAGAATTAGAAAATTCAGTGCATGACACAATGATAGACTATCACCAATTCATTCTAATAATTGTAGAGAATACATAGGAAACAAAAAAAGAGAGAGAACTAGGCCAATAAGATAAGCTCAAATAAAGAATTGTAGATGCATAATTTTGCAGGACAATATATGGAAAAATCCAAGGAGATCCATGCTATTACAGTCAAATAAAAAATTAGACCTTGAATAAAATAATAATATTTTGGTGTTCATAGATTAGATCTACTTCATTAATAAAATGTAAGACATGAATGATGATAGGAACCCATATATATATATATATATATATATATATATATATATGAAAAAAGAAAATAGCAAGTAAATCCCTCATTAATATAGAAGACTTAGAGGATCCTACTATACTTGTACTTGAGAAGCCAAGAATCAAATCACAATAAATTAAATCTAAAATAAAACAATCAAATCAAGTTCCTTAAAAAGGGCGACCAGGTTGAGATGGAGGGTAAGAAAGAAATTAAATTTTAAAAAAAACAACCCTTAATTCCTTTGGAGATTAAAACACTCCACTCCCTGCTTAATGCAATTCCATTCCTCCTCCCAATGCATTTAAGGCGATGCCTTAGGATAGGCCCACATACCTTCCGAACAACCCAAACTGCCATCAGACTTCACATGGAAGGAGAGGGAGAGTGGGCGGGTAGGTGGTAGGCACTTGGGGTAGTGGGAAACATGTGGGTTAGTGGGGTAGTTGTCGCCTAGGGGATAGATGGGTAGGATTAAATTAGTTGAGAGTTTTTTTTTTTTAAATATATATATTGGGATTGCTCATTTCATTTATTTTTTCCTTAAGTTATTTGATTATAATTTATGAATATAGTTATTGATTATAATTGACCTTAGTTTATTAGAAGATTTAAATGATAGTAAGAATAATATAAAAATTTAAGATATTTAAATTTTAGTAAAATTTTATTATAGGTGTTTAGGAAATTAATGTAATTTGTTAATGTTTTTCTTTTTTTTATTAAGTTATAGTTGGGAATAGATTTAAACTTGAATATTTGACATTTTTTTGAAATTAAGGAGAGTGTTATTAAGGTTTATTAAATTAGTAAATTATGTTGCTAAATAGGATGTTGGGAGTACATTTTGTTAATGGAAGTTATTAATTCTTAGTTTATATAACAAATAAATACATGTTTAGTAATGTTAGCTTTAATTAATTAAATCTTTTGTGAAGTATCATTTAATTTCAATTAATCTAACATATTGTTTCACCCTTGTATTTGGGGGTCTTGTATTTGGGGGTTGTCAATATTGATGGATAAATAAATGGATAAAGAATTTATATTCCAATATCTAATTTGATACATGAAAATTGATAGTAGATAAATAAATAAATTTAAAATTAAATAAATTAAGGGATATGCACAATAATTATTCTTGGAATAAGTGCCCTAGGAAATAATCAACATTATATCAGTACTTCATACATAAACTATAATATGAAAGAGTGTAAAACAATTATGACCCATTATGACCTCTAAGGATAAAGTTATGAATGTATCATAATGGAATCTCTAACAAGACGATAACATGAAGGAAGTGAACCTAGTCACCCTAAGACCTATGTCAAAGTATCAAAATACCTAGGAGTCATTAGGCTTTGCCTCCAGCACATGAATGCATTCGTGATGTCGTAGCATACTTCTAACCATGAAATTTTATATTTCTACCTTTGTTCCATTCGTTAGAGTGTATCTTCTCCACATAGGTACTTGTGTAATTGTCCCTTGTTATGCTTTTATTTAAACACAACAAAAAAATTTACTCATGTATTTGCCTGTTAAATTTAGGGCATGACAACATGATAATAATTAATCTTGACTTCAACCTTTTATAATAAAAAATCAATGTTTATGTTTCAGGACCATATCTAGATAAATAAATAGATAGGAATGATATAAAAATTTTAATTTACTTATTTTGTAAGAATTTATTTTATTGTGATATTATTATAAAATTTAACTATGTAATTGTAATGTATATATTTTATGTTTAGTATAATGAATCAATTCACCTAAAAAATTAATGTTTAATTTTGAAAAAACTATTTTTCGTCAATGTATCTATTTTATGTCTAGTACAATGAAATAGTTCTTCCACAAAATTAAAACCAAAAAATAATTTTAATTCGCCAATGCATATATTTTTGTGGTTTTAAAAATAACATAATTCATTAAGATTTTACACATTGTTTGAGAGACTATGAACGATTCACCAATGGAGATTATTATTTTTCTTTGTAAATTGATATTTTTCGCCAAAAATTTTGAATTTTTTGTTAGGTGTTTTACACCTTTCGCCAAGTTTTAACACCTTTCTCAAAGAGAGGTTCCTTAAAGTATACCCTACAGAAGAATTTCACAAGTTAGATGTCAGAGTTGCTCATGACGAGGAAGAAGAGGAGAAGGTTTCAAGGTATATGGGGGCATTGAGGTTCAACATCCAAGATGAAATCAATCTTGTAGCACCATACACTATTGAAGAGTGTTATAAATTTGCAATGAGGGTGTAATGTCCCTTACTAGATATACTTAAATATTGGAACAATCACTTCACTCCCTCACACTAACTCATTCCAACTTGCAATTAAACTATAAAATGTAGAATATGAACCATGCCACTCTAATGCAGTTATGGCCAATGATGTGTTGTAATGTCTGATATTAATAACATGTAGATGTTTATAATATGTTGATTTGATTATTTGACGCTATTTCTTCCAACGTACATGTCTATCATAGATATTGGATGTGGTATATAATGATAGGTCTTATTAGTACTCAATTGAATTTAGAAATTTTATATATTTTGATTCCTTATTGATATAATCTTGCTGTGATGTGTATTCTCTAACGTTTTATTGATCTTTTGTTCATTGGATAGAACTTGTATTCTCTAGATATTAATGAGTTGACTAGATATTGTAATGAATATCATCAATTCTTTTCAAAGAAGAACCAGTGCTCTATAATTTTTCAAATGATAAGGAATTCATTATTGTATTGTCTTCATCATATAATACTAATGTCTTTGTGATATGTTTTTAATAGTTATGTTGGATTTATATCTTTTCATAGATACATTGAGCATTCACTGTCGTGTGACTTCCCAAATAATTAATCTTTAATCTGTCAACCGTGCTTGCATACTTCAGAATCTGTATAAACGTTTGTATTGCCTTAGTTACTTTATCACTATTTAATTATTGACATGGTCCCTTTTCTTAGTGCTGTTGTAAAATTTTGTTTGGTATTTTGATGGTAACATATAAATCATGTTTGCTTCATATATTCTTCATTGTATATCATTCATTTCACACTGTATATATTCTTCCTACAGTTGGTTATTGTTTATTTGATCACAAATGCATAGTGACTTTAATTATGTGATTTGTAACTTATATTTCTTAGACTCTCGAAACTATTAGATTTTTATTGGCTTCAATATAACTATGCATCTCCTTCACACTTTTGACTATTGACATTAATGCCAATAATTCCATCACTATTGATGTCTCCTACTGCTTACAATCCATATATACAGATTAGGTAATATTATTATATCCTCAAATTGTATACACAAAATCTGTAGGTGAGTAATTATGCAGTGTAATGTGAATCCTCCATTCCATATCATCTCTAATGGATGCTTGAGTCTTCATATATCTTAAGTTTAAATTGAATGGTTCCTCTTCTCCTCTGTAAAGATTAGAATGCCTATTGTTGTCTTTTAGTGTAACCTTACTATTTCTATATTCCTTATCTTTCTTCTTACTTCTCAAATACAAGTTATCATCGATGCTGGAAGGATTTATATTGTTCTTATCTTGTTGTTCACATATATCTTTTTATTTTTAGTTTCCTCAGGGATGGCTGTATTCGCGTGTGTGAGGGTCCTCTCTATGTCTCTCCTCTAAATGCAAACCAATCTATGCCGCTGCATGTATTTTGTTTTGTGCCTCTCATACTTCCTTATCCACACTAATTGGACATCATGGGTAAGTAACTTGTCATCTTGCCAGGAATGCAAGTCTACCTTTGATACTTGTTCTGGTCTCTATCCATAAATGCCAATTTGTATGTTCTAGTCATTGTGTCTTGTTTTTTCCTCCATTCCCCTTTTTCCATATTCAAATGATAATATCCCTTTTTTATCTGTATTCTCTCATCTCTAATAATCACACCCCTCTCTAAAAATTTCATATTACTAATCTTGACTCTTGATACCTTTTAAAACTTTACAAATTGATTTACTTTAATGTTAGGATTCCTATTGTTAGTAATGTTAACCTCAATGTTTGCTAAAACTTGCTCAAAAGGGTTTGATAAAAATGTAAAATTAGGTCTGATATAGCTGATAAAATTAATGAGAACAAGTAGAAACAACCCCGTTACTAAAAATGTAAAACCTTTGATATGATTACAATGGCGTGATATCATCCCCTAGGCCTAAACTATGGTGTAATTATGTGAAACTTTAACAATTATCAGATCTACAACAAAGTTAGATTCATTGTTTGAATAGTCTCAGAGATCAAAATCATAATTGAATTCTTTCAAATGAAGTCACCTTGATGAAGGTTTCCTATAGTTGAGTGTTAAAAGAGTGAAATGTATTTTTATGTTGGCCCTTTATTGGAGATTTACATTAAAAAATGTGGACCTAGCCCTTGCTATAGGTGTTAATCATAAAAAATCCCTTCAATTATCACTTGGAATCAAAACGTTAGCTTCCAATTACCTTTTCTTGCAATGAAAATGATCTCTAAATTACCAAGAAACTCAATTTATATCTAGGGGATAGTTTACAATTTTCCATACCAAGATTAGTAAGGATAGTTTGGGCAATATGTGTTGTAGAAGAACTAGTAGACCCATCCAAAGAGAGAATTAGTTCATTGGCATTAGTCATTGTGCATAATAAAACCAATCAAAGGGGCACACATATCAAGCTTTCTTCAATCGGTTTGGAAAGCAATTCCCCTATCTATGCTTTCTCTTCTATTTTTAGAAGCTTATAAGTTTCATTTAAAATAAATCATTTTGATATAATTTAATACAATTTAATCATCATTTTTCAATTCACACATGTAGAACTACAACACAAACATAGAATAACACAAGATAATATAGAGTGACAACCAATCTAGCCAATGTGATATCATACTAGTTATACTCACATGTCCTATGCCCAAGGATTGATTCATCAATTTTTTTGGATAAATATCTTGAGTCTTAACTAATCATCCACTTTCACCTCCTCTAAATGACTCTCTCTAGAACTTTTAGTGGTCATATCCTAACACAAACTATCTACTTCAATCATTATGCTCCACATTCTCACATTCCTCATTCCCTGATCACAAACATTAGGTTGGTCGCTTTCATTTTATGATTGTCATTACCCAACTTCTTACTAGACTCATAGATCCTACCCTTATAAAAAACTCTAACTTCAGTCAACCACAACTAGGGTTTATATGGCCAAGATTGTTCTAGAGCATACATGACATCCCTTTATCTTCTCTGTTGTTCCAAATTATCAAAAAAATTATAGCTTTACGGTGATTACCACAAGAATACTCCAGCCGAGCCTTCAAGAGAAAATGTTTTGTTTCACTTCTCTCTTTTTGGTCATGTTATTCTTGTATGTATTATCTTAGTAATTTAGTTTGTTCCTTTTTACATTATTGGCTGAATTCATTATTGGATTTAGGAGTTTTCCAAAATGACAAAGACCATCAAGAGTTTATATCTATTGGTATTATTTTTGGGTATTTTGAGGCAAAGACCTTAAATTTGTTTGTGGTTTCAATCTAACATAGAATGGTATTCTTGCCCATGTTGAGATTTTATCCAATCCTCTAGCCATTATATCAGTTTGAACATTAGACCACCATGTCAATGCAATAATTCTCAACCTTTAAAAAAAACTTAATTTTCTTTTCTTCCTCCATGTCTTCATACTCAAAGAAATAATGTTAAGCATCCAACCATGCCAATACTTCTTCGTTGTCCATCTTTCGTTGATAAATTGGTAGATCTATATAATTTATTCCTCCACCATTTTCTACTACCTTCAAAATCCTCACAAACTTTCTCTTTTTAGGATATTCATCATTAGAAATAGTTTTTCCATTCCCTACTCTCTCGTTCTCTTCTTCTTCTACTTCCTCACATTCTTTTTGTGCAACTTGTTCCTGTCTTCTTTTTGTATCCCTCTCCAAAGCTTGAAGTGTTGCATTATCCCTTCTCCATTGTATCTCTTCTCTATTCCTAGTCTCTTCTCTTTCAACTTCTTTCTCATTCATTTTTCTTCTTTCTCTTTCAAGAGTTTCCCTTAACTCCTACATTTCTCTATCCATTTGATTCTTTGGTGGCATCTTGACTATACCACAACCTCACCACTTATACCTTCTCTTTCTCACATGATAGAATCTACTAGTGAATTTGATGCCACACTATGTTGTAGATGATATGGATATAAGGAAAATATGTTTATTAAATGCTTCAAAACCCTTATGTTTACTAAGTGTTCCTAATGCATCTTATGGCTCCAAAAGGTCAAAACTCAAACCCACCTTAGCCCAATAATTTTAAGGCCCTCCAATCACTTATTCCAACCTAATATTATGTGAGAGAATAATTTTCAAAACCCCAACCACTCAACAAGTATAAAAACTCAACTTTGCCCTTCAATTAGGCCTACTAGCCCAATTAGCCCTCTTTTTACTAATTTCTTCAGTTTTCTCTAAAACTTCCCAAAACACTTGACAAATAAATGACTGATATAGATACCCTTTTGAGATTAATATAACATATATAAAACCAAAATATGGTTTTTTTGGACCAACTATACAGAATCAGCCTATCGACTTCAATTTTAAGCCCAATTAGGCTACGTTTACAAAGCAACCTATAGTAAAACTTATTCCTAAAGTCTCCCACTTTTATTTGAGTTTTATTTTCATCCAAATAAAAGGATTTAAAGACCCATTTGAACTCAAAACTTCATTCCATATGAAAAGTATCAAACCCTCACCAAATTGCACTAAAATCAAGGTCCTCCTAGAAAAGGCACTTCCCTTCACTTCTAAAACCAACTCAATGATCCCAAAACATATATATGATATTTACTAACTCTATTTGACATAAAACAACCACCTCCTTAAGGTAGATCTCCTGCTGCTATACCTTAGCCTCCATTTTCATGCACCTTTCTCCTTCAACTTTGTAGTATACACCCTTCAATTCACTTTTCATGCACATAAAATGACTAGTAACATTATATTTACATCACACAAAATCCATTTTTTTAGAAACAGCAAAATAAATTCCCAAAAGTATTTTTTTTTAATGTAACCATTGACAACAACCCTTCTTGCAAAGTGTTATGCTCACAAATTTGAAGTTAATTCATTTGGATAGATTCTATTGGAGGTTTGAAAAAAATTGTAAGTTTACTGAATATTTTTCCTATTACTATTTACTATCTAATTATCATAATACTACCATCAACATGGATATTTTTGAGTCTTTGGCATAAGTATTCACCTAAGGCGAGTTGTAGTGCATGGAAGGATTGATTGTTGCTCCAGAGTTATGAGTAAAGGATAAATGTTGAACATTGATAAGTGTGATTAATATTCTAGAGTTGAGGTAATTTAATTGGACTGAATGAAAGAGAATAGATTAATTCCTACAATGTTGTGAAAAGATATGGGCAAAGATATTATTGGTTGACTATGGTTGAATTGTCTTAATTTGATCACTAACAATCAAACATTGACCTGGTTTAGGCATGAAGATGAATTATGAGTCTAGAAACAAGATGTACACAAGTGTATAAGCTTAATTATATCTTGAATGAAGTCTTCAAATCAATGATATAAGATTGCATTCTTTTGAATCAAATTTGGGTACACAATGTTGCCTTGAGTGTAATATGATTTATTAATTCAAGAAGTCAAAAGGGAGTATTTTCCTTGTTAGACATTTATGTATTGAATCTCTATAATATTCTATTCAAAAAATTTGAATGAGTCAAGATAATTATTTTTTAAGGGCTTGTGCTTGCATTGGTTGTGTATTATAGTTGAAAATTATCTTTAAACATCAAACACCATTCAGACTAGGGGTTAGAACTTGTATATTTCATTATTGTACTTTTTCATTTGTAGAAGCAAGTTATTTTTTTGAAATAAGTTCTTGCACAAAAATTGTTCAATTATTATTTTTCCTACATTTTTCAATTGGGAAACTATAGGTAATGGCTTAATGGACATTCCTTATTGTGGTCTCACTTTGGTGCTAGAACAATGCCTCATGCAGGTAACTCTTTCTTTACATTTCGTTGAACTATCTTTCTTCATCTTATAAAGAAAATTGGTGGATAATTTAGGAAAGTGTAATCTTTTGCTGACTAATTTTTTCTCCCAACAATACTCCCTTAGATCTCTTTAGAAAGTTATAAATGTATTTTGTAGAGACAATCAGTGCATTATTGACATGTATTTTCTGCATTACCATTTTTCATATATCTAGCGAAATTTGATCTTGTTTGTGTTGGAATATTCAAATGGGAATAGTACTTCTGAGTGGGGGGTGAATCAAAAGTACCACACTTTAACCTTTTCAAATCCTTGAAAACAAATAACAGAAAGTAAACTGCATGCATGTAAACATATTAAATGAACATAAAGTAAACACGTGACACTAGAATTTGGTAACCTAGAAACCCTCCAAAAATAAGAAGGTAAAACTGGGGTGGGGATGATACCCACAAAATCACTATAGCAATAATTGTTTGACTAGTTATAATTGTCTGCCCTGTGAAAGGCCTACCCTATTAAAGGGTTTACACTGTGTCAATAGTGACCTGGCTAAAGGATTTAAAACACTTTACATGAAGTGTCACCCTATTAAAGGATTTAGTCACCTCTTCAAAGGATCTAAAAAATAGTTGTTAAGCTAACCTATCAACATAGGATTTTTAATATCCAATACAATTGCTAGAGAGTATTAGAAACCTTTGACATGATTTCTTACAATCTTCAATTTTTGGTTTCAGGCACTTGATCTGCTCATTCTGATGTCATCCTTGCTCTATCTAATATCTATTTGTAGCCCTTGTATAGTTCTAATCAACTAAATGTGTAATTGCTGCTCAATTCACTAACTCTTTGATACCCCTGTTGTTTCTCTTGTTTTGCAATATTTTTTGCTATCTGCTTAGCAACTTTGTTCACTTCTATTTAGCATCATGAAATTGTGGGGTCTAAGCCTTCTTATAAAGACTTTGTATACTTAGGATTAGGTATGGATCTAGGATCCATATTGAATCTTTAATTCCCACTCAAAACTTGCACTTTTCTCATTGGTTGCATGCCTTCTCCATTTTTATGATTGGCTGCATGCTGATTGCATAAGAAATATAAAAAAATCATGCTTATCTTGTTCTCCTTCAAAATCCTTCTATGTCAACTCAAAAAATGGTTTACATTTGAGTTTTTGAAGGTACTAGCTCATATGCTAATTCTATGTTACTCGGCACATATTGGACTATTGATGCTCAGCACATGTTTGATCCTAGTTTGCTTGGCACCTATTAAATTCTGTGTTGCTCAGCACCTATATAGTTCTAGCTCACTCGGCACCTAAAGCATTCTGAATTGCTTGGCATCAACTATGACTTGGCACCTATATATCACTCGACACTTGTTGGAATTCTAGCTCGGCACATACTATGGCTTGGCATGTATAGTGTACTCAGCTCCTATATGAAAAGTGGTTACTGTTGGCATAAAGTTATTTGCCATTAGTGACAACACTCCTCTCATAGTTCAAACTGAGAAATACAGTTCAGACCAAGCACTGGCAATATAGTTCAAACCAAGCACTGGCAACACAGTTCAAACCGAGCACTAGCAACACAGTTCAAACTGAGCATCAAAGACACAATGTTGACCGAGTAAGGAAGCACTCAGTGTTGACCGAGTGAGGAAACACTTAGTGTTGACCGAGTGAGGAAATACTCAGTGATAACTGAGCTTAGGAGGTTATCAAAGAAGTCAGTTTCTACCGAGTGACACTATATCTACCGAGTCACCAATGGTTACCGAGTTCTAGGCAACGTTGTATGAATAGTATGAACCGAGCCCCTACCTCTACCGAGTGCATGACGATGCCGAGTAATGTAGTGGATGCCAAGTATCTGAAGGTCATCAAGTCTGTCTGAAGAACCCGAGTTTATTTTACCATTTGGCCAACTCAGTTATATTTTGTTTACTTGTGTTTGGCCGACCTTGCATGAATAATTATTGGAATGGTATATATATACAATTGACAGATTCAAAAAGGATATAGAGAATACATTGCACAAAAAGGGTGACATAGATATTTCAAGAAGACATACAAGATATCTAGATGATAGTGTGAATTCATCAGCAGAAAAGAATACTCAGCAAGGTCCATCAGGAGCAGAAATGATTTCTTCAATCACAAAAGGTGATCTACAATAAAGAACTCAGTCAAGTTGTAAGTTGATCTATTGGTTCATCCTAACAGGTGAATCATATTTTGTAAATCCTTTAACAGGGTAGACTTAACTATCTCTATACAAATCTCCTCACAGAGTGCTTCCTTATAAAGTATGTTTGTAGATCCTCTAACAAGGTGGATCTAGCAATCCTCTGTGCTCCTAATAGGGCAGATCACCAAAAGTGATCATTGTAAGCCTTAACCGGCCAACTTCATACTGCAGTAATGAAGCTTTGTGGGTATCATCCCCACCCCAGTTTTACTTTCTATTTTGGAAGGTTTCTGGGTCACCAAATCTCTGTGCATATATGGTTTTAATGTTTAACAGTTTTTATGCAGCAGGATAGATGAATGTTGTGTATGGTTAACTTAAAGATTTTATTGTTACTGATTCACCCCTCCCCTCTCAGTAACCTATTACATCTTGAATAATTCCAACAATTGGTATCAGAGCTTTTTGGTTCTCTAGACAAAGTTTGATAGCTCGAGCAAAGATCTAAGTTATGGAGATATTCAGATTAGAGAAAGTGATTGAAAATGAAAAGCTAGATCTAGAAGTGGCCATGGTTCAACTCAAAGAAGAAAAGGAGCATCTTTCTCAATCCCTAAAAAGAAGAAAGGAACTTGCAAGACAAATGAATGACCATCACTATGTTGAAGAAAAGATTGAAGATTTGTTACCATCAAGTAGTTCAGAAGAAGCTGACAAGGAAATCAAAGAACTTCTAGAAAAGAATGGATCTCTGCAAGAAGAGGTAAGAAAGCTCAAAAGAGAACAAGAAGTCCAATCCATCAAGTTATGTGAAGTTTTTGAATAGAGAAACAAAGAAAATGAAGACTTAGAGGTAAGGAATAATCTATCCCTTCAGCATGAAGATCTTAGAGGACAACTATCTAATGCAAATGAAGAAATCATGATTCTGAGATCTGAGAATGAAAGTTTGAGAAATGATTTAATCACTGAGAGACAAATCAATGTAAGTTTGCATAGTGATCTGAGAGCTGAGAGATAAATCAATGAAAGCTTGGAAAATGACCTAATCTTTGAAAGGCAAGTCAATGAAAGAATGATGAAATCCCAAGCAGATATAAATCAATTGAATTTGCAAAATAAGCAGAATCTTCATAGACAAAAAGGTAAAGTTGGTCTTGGATACAATGAAGAAGGTGAATCTTCAAAACAAAGTACCCAAAAGAATCAAAAACCCACTTGTAATCACTGTGGAAAATTAGGTCATACATCAAAAAAATGCTAGAGCAATAGAAAAGCAAAATTCAATGGTAAATGTTTCAATTGCAATCAACATGGTCACAAAGCAATTGAGTGCAAAGAAAAACAAAAATTTGAAGGCAACTGTCACAAATGCAATAAACATGGTCACAAGGCATTCCAATGCATATCTAAATCATTCAATCTAGTTGAACAACTTGTGAAAGCCGTATTTGGATGGGACTACAACACCTGGTGCAGATATCACTATTGTGGAGAATATGGACATACTGGCATAAATTATGCAAGACATCACTTAAGGAAGAAGGACACTACTGTAAGGTGCTATATATGTCTAGAACTTGTTCATATAGCCAAAAATTGTATGAATATAGAAAGAATTGAAGATGAAAAGAAAATCAAAGCAGACAACATCCAGAAGCAAATGAAGCAACAATGGATTCCTAAATCTACTGAACAAGATAAGTCAAGCAATGGCAATGTCACTCAAGAAATGAGTGACTCCACCATTTCCAATTAATATTCATAAAAGAAAGTATGGAATTGCATCCTTCAAGAATCATCCTAAGCAGTTCCAAAGGAACAAGAATGATTAGATCAGTATGCAGATACACTTTGATCCCAAATCGGTTCAAGACTCAACCAAGTTTGGTCGGGTGCAACAAAGTTTCACTCACCAAATTGTATCTACCAAGCGAGGTTGGTTCATGACCTTACCAAGTTAGGTCAGTACACCAATACTTTGTTTTGATCACCAAGTTGATAGTATCTACCGAGCAAGTGAATGACAACCTGTCATTTCATCTACCATCGTACCAAACATTTATGATGAATGTTTCATCAAAAAGGGAAAATTTGATCTCATTCTTCACTACAAACTTGGACCTAAGTTATCTTCTGCGATTTCAGAGCAAGCTTAAAGCAATTTCGAGCGACTTTTTAAAAAGAGTGAAGAATCTATTCAGAATTTCTCTTCACCTACCGAGCAGCAATGGCATCCGGAAGTAGCAGCTCCAAGACAAAAAGAGGCTCAGAAATGTTGGTTAAAGGTGTGGAATGGAAGGTGCCGAACTTCAAATTGGTACCAGCAATTGTAGAATCACTCGACCCTAATGGTGCTTAGTCTCGAATTCCTTCGAAGGTACTCCTTATAAATGACATTCGCTCTCATTTCAAATGTTCCATTCAAGAGCGTGGAAACCTAGAAATTGATAATGCCCTAGGTGAAATGAGCATAGATGGGAATTTGAAACTCGAGCATAAGCATCTTGAAACAAAAGGGTTAACCCACATTTCACATTTGCCAAGAAATTTTCAAATTAAATGGGTTAGGTATGTACTCAGTTGGGTTCACAACGGGCAATTGTGGTTAGAGCAACCAGTGCTTATCACAAAGAAAATGATTAACAAAATTACTAGCCTTCCCATATTGAGCAAAGCCAAGACTACCAAAACCCTAGGTCAGGAAGAATTGCAAAGGCTAACCTAGGCAGAATGGGATGGTAGAGAACTTAAGCTCAGTATAGTAACTGACACTGAATTGAGATTTGGTATTCATGTCATTGCTCATAAAATTTACAGTTCTAGCCGACCAAACAATGTACCTTGCGAAGTAGTAGATTTAGCATATAAGATAGTAAAGAAGAAAGTTGAGTTTGATCTGTCTGAATTGCTTTTGTCTTAATTTAATAAAAATATGGAAAGCATAAGGACCTCAAAGAACAATTCCTACAAATTCGGTTCACTTTTGATCTGTCTATTTTTTTACGTTCAAAAGTCTTTTCCATCAAAAGGATCAGTAGTATGGAAAAATAATATTCTCGTTCTCTATCAAATAAATGAGTTTAGAGCAGAGTTAGGTGAAAATTTTGACAGTGTTTTGGATAATTACTTTGAAGATTTTAAGGAAAGAATGAACAATACGTTCTGGATTCCACCAAAACTGGTTGAGGAATATAAAGAAGATGTATGCTTTATGGTAGATTGTGACAAGGTATACATACAGGCAGTCAGGCCCCGAGTTGCATGGGTAAAACCTCTTCCTTATGAGGTTAATATTGATGAAACCAAAGACATCATAGAAGCACTGGTGAATGAACCAGTAGATCCAAAGCAACCAATCTTTGGAACTTTTGATGAAGCTAAAGCCAGAATTGAGCTTTCAATCAAAATACCTCAGGTCATTAGCAAAGGAAAGAGGAAGATTGCAAAGTTAAAAATAGAACTTGGTCCTCTGATGATTACTAAAGGGAAAGGAGAAGATGATGAAGAAGAAGAGGAAATCGAGTCAGAAAAAGAAGAGGAGCCTCAACAGAAGAAAGGTAAGGTGATTATCACCAAACCTAAAATGCAAGCCACTACAGTCTTCTCCAGAAGAACAAGACAGGGGAAGAAGGAACCTGTATTTGTCAAGCCTCCACTCACATTTGAGGCAAGGTTGAAGCAATTAGAAGAAGGTACTAGCTTAAAAAAATCCAAAGCATTGAAGTTTGAGACAAGAACAGAACAGGAGAAAATGCAGATTGAAGAATTGGTTTTGAATAAAATGGGGAGATGGAAATACTCTCCTGAAGAGATTGCCTCTCAGATCCCTAAAGAACTACTGGAGAGGTTGCAACCAAGATGGGAAATTGCAACCAAAACTATCAAAGATATCTTTAAACAAGCCCTGAAGAATCTCTTGCTGAGTCTCACTGATGCAGAAGTAAAGAAATCACTGAAAGATCATGAAGGTAATATGATGATTAGATTTCACACTTGTTTGATACTTATCAAAGACATTGATCATGTTGTCAATGATGCAACAAACATGTGGAAACATATCTATCATCTACAGAAACCTAGTGAGGATATTGTTGAAATCAAGGACAATGACAGCAGTGATGATGATATTGAAGATGTTCCAGGGGATCTGCACTCAATGATGATAAATATGGAGGAAGAATTCAAGGAAGATGAAATGGAGGAAGAAGAAATAGAGGAAGAATAAGTTAATCAAGCTAAGGAGGAAGATGATCCTATAAAAATTGTAGCCAAAGTTATTGCATCTCTTCCTCACTCTCCACCTAAAGCAGCTACATCAACTATGGAGATAGCCTCTACTAGTAAGATTGTGTGCACAACGGCTTCATCAATTGCTCAATCTTCACCTATCTCCTCTCAGCTTCGGGCACCATCTATGCAAGTGTCTACCACTTCATTAACCAAGCTGCAGCCATCTTCATTGATTGAGGCATCATCAGCTACAGTAGGAAGTTCATTAGGCATATCAACTTCTACTGCAGAGTGTTCAGTAAGTATATCCACTAGTACTTCAATTTTGACAACCTCATCTGCTCCAATTGTTGCATCTGTTAGTTCTCTCATACCAACCTGTACATCAATCTTGGGAAGAACATCAATTTTTGATACTGTTAGCACTTCTCTCAGTTTTTCTCTAGCTAGTCCTATTCCAATTTTGTCAGGTAGTCCAGCCTCATCAACTATTGTTTCAGACTCAAAGAGAAAAGGTGAAGTCACTGCAGGAAAAGCAAAAAGATACATAATTTCCAGCAAGGCAGTGGATGAGGAAATAGACTTGGATAAGGACATTATCATTCCTAAGATAGATCTGGATAATGCATCAGTTGATGAAATGAGAATGGTCAGTCAGCTATTAGATCAGAAGGCAAGGCAAAAACAACTGAGGCATGAGAGAGACCAAGAATATATAATCATTGAAAGTGCTAAGAATATTCTAACAGAGGCTATAGGTGTTGAAGTAGATTCTACTCAACACATTTGGAATCAATTAGAAGAGGTTGTATATAAATTCAATGAGGATACCTTCGACCAAGAAAAATTGATTGAAAAAGCAGAGAAGAAATTTGACAATAAGGTGCTTGAGCACATTGCTCAGCATATTGCATTAAAACAGGTAGAACTGTCTACAATTTTGAGAAATTTTGAACATTCTTTTAATAATGTAACTTCACTTTTTGGCAAACTTTGTGATGTTACCGAGTATACTAAGGAAATCAAAGAAAAGTTGAATAAAATTGATGAGGATATGAAGGTCAGTGCACAAATGTTGCAGCTTGACCACAATTCAAGTTCATCCCATCATCTCAGAATAAGATTTTTGTCAGAGAAACAGGCAGACTTGTTGAGAGAGGAAGCAAGGATCAGATGTACTCTGATTGACATCCAAAATATGATCCTTCCTATCATGGACACAATGCAAAAGCACATTGCCCATTTCAAAACATTGATTCATGACAAAAACTTCTCAATTGCAGATCATATGATTGAACTTTTTGCAGAAGTTCAAATAGCACTCTCCACAAACAAACTTTTGCAAGAAAATTGGGATAAGACATTGGCTCTTATTCTCAAGGTACATTCTGAGTTTATCTCCCATTTTGGACTCTCTGTGTAAATTTATATAGTTTGATTTGGCATTACTGTCAAAAAGGGGGAGATAGCACACTCTTGGAGATAAAATTGTGCAAATATGTGTAATGACTTGTAAATACTGTGCATATTGTATGGGGGAGATACGTGTAAGAAAGATATGTGTAATAAGATCAATTTTGAAAATTCAGAACTGTATGTCTATTTTTGCACATAATTGTTTTTGTCACTAATGCCAAAGGGGGAGATTGTTGGCATAAAGTTATTTGCCATTAGTGACAACACTCCTCTCACAGTTCAAACTGAGCAATATAGTTCAAACCGAGCACTGGCAATACAGTTCAAACCAAGCACTGGCAACACAGTTCAAACTGAGCACTGGCAACACAGTTCAAACCGAGCATCAAAGACACAGTGTTGACCGAGTAAGGAAGCACTTAGTATTAATCGAGTGAGGAAGCACTCAATGTTGACCGAGTGAGGAAGCACTTAGTGTTGACCGAGTGAGGAAACACTCAGTGTTGACCGAGTGAGGAAATACTTAGTGATAATCGAGCTCAAGAGGTTATCAAAGAAGTCGGTTTTCTATCGAGTGACACTATATCTACCGAGTCACCAATGGTTACTGAGTTCCACACAACATTGTATGACTAGTATGAACCAAGCCCCTACCTCTACCGAGTGCATGACAATGCTGAGTAACATAGTGGATGCCGAGTATCAGAAGGTCATCAAGTCTGTCTGAAGAACTCGAGTTTATTTTACCATTTGGCCGACTCAGTTATATTTTTTTTACTTGTGTTTGGCTGACCTTGCATGAATAATTATTGGAATGGTATATATTTACAATTGACACATTCAAAAAGGATATAGAGAATACATTGCACAAAAAGGGTGACATAGATATTTCAAGAAGACATACAAAATATCTAGATGATAGTGCAAATTCATCAGCAGAAAGGAATACTTAGCAAGGTCCATCAGGAGCAGAAATGATTTCATCAATCACAAAAGGTGATCTACAATAAAGAACTCAGTCAAGTTGTAAGTTGATCTGTTGGTTCATCCTAACAGGTGAATCATTTTTTGTAAATCCTTTAACAGGGTAGACTTAACCGTCTTTATACAAATCTCCTAACAGAGTGCATACTTATAAAGTATGTTTGTAAATCCTCTAACAAGGTGGATCTAGCAATCCTCTGTGCTCCTAACAGGTAAGATCACTAGAAGTGATCATTGTAAGCCTTAACTGGCCAACTTCATACTGCAGTAATGAAACTTTGTGGGTATCATCCCCACCCCAGTTTTACTTTTTATTTTGGAAGGTTTCTGGATCACCAAATCTCTGTGCATATATGGTTTTAATGTTTAACAGTTTTTATGCAACAAGATAGATGAATGTTGTGTATGGTTAACTTAAACATTTTATTGTTACTGATTCACCCCTCCCCTCTCAGTAACCTATTACATCTTGAATATTTCCAACAGTTACATGTGTTGACACTCAATTGTCAAAACCAAACTGAGACCAACAATCTCCCCATTTGACATGAGTGTCAAAAACACTTAACTAAACATTACTAGTATAATCTTATGAGTACCCTATCCAATCTATACTGCATATGTATAAAATTTCAAAATTTGTTCAAAATACCTTATAACTCCCTTGAGCTGATTGTGCCATTTCATTCTTGTAACCAAAATTATGTGCTAAATGTGCCTGATACTCTTTGTCTTTGCCTTGTTTCTATAATCTATACCTATGTGCTGAGTTGTTCTGTCTTTATTCATATGTCTACCAAAACATTATTTCTCCCCCATGTCTATTTACACATTAAGTCTTATCTCCCATTTTTTGGCTATCTACAATCTTTCCCTTTTTATTCTCCAAAAGAATAAATGAAAGAATGTAATCAAAACTTACTATTCTCCCCCTTAGTCATATCTTCCTTATTGTTATTTCTCCCCCTATCTCCTTAATTATTTCTCCCCCTTTTTGACACTTATGTCAAAGGGTTCTAAGGAGTAATACCATATTTAGCCAAAAATGTGCTATTTACCTCCATTATCATTTTCAGAGCTGCATCCCAGTTCTCCAAAGCAATGTCTAGTGACTTATGTTGGATGGTAGTCTTTGCAGCAAGATGTACAAGTCCATCTAATGTAGAAAGATTAGGATCTTTCTTTAAGATAGTTTTAGCATAGACTTGTTCTTTGTGGAGAACCTCCAAATGTGGGGTTATGGAGGATTGAATCTACATTAATTTGGCCTTTATATTGGCCTCCTCACATGTTAGTCCAACTAATTCTCTTTGACTATGAAGTGATTGGGAAAAATGCTTCTCAATTTGAGCTAGATCTCTTGGTAATTGCATGCTAGAAATCGTCAAATTTCTCTCCAAGCTCATTATCCTCTAGCCCATCTCTTGTGTGAAATTGGAAAAATCACACAGCTTTTTGTACAATGACAAAATGTTCTCAAGTATAGTTTTGACGTTTTCAATTTTCTTGGCCAATTCTACCTATTCAAGTGCTATACCACTGGATATTTTCTCATTTACCTTTCCTTGGAATTTCCTTTCAGACCACTCCATAAGTTTGATGCTTTTATGTTGGTCTTCAATTGTCACCTGGTCAACAATGTTTGATAATTGTTCCACTATGGGCTTTGACTCATCTGGTGACTATAGGCTAAAGGCATCCATAAAGATGTCCTTAATCTCATGTAGTTCTTGCTTATGTTTATACTCTTTTCTAAGTATTTCTTTCCTTTTTCTCCTATTTAATGCATCTTGCATTTCTGTAATCTGGTCCATGGTGATAGTCTTTGAGTTATAGGTAGGTATGACTATGTCTTCATCTTGCTCAAGGTCTCCATAGTGAAGGACCCTATTCACCTTGGTTGAGCTCGAGCCTGGTGTTGATATTTGCAAAGGTATGGCTTTAGTGCTTGGCTTCTGAAGGGTTTTTATAGGATTATCAGTGTTTGGTAGTTCTACCAATGTCTAAATAGCAACCTGATCCTTTTCTTTTGATGTATCCTCTTTCTCCTTAGACTTCCCTTATTCTGCACTCTGCTTCTGAATGGTATCACCTACTGCTATTGCAATTGTTGAAGATGGTGGTGGGAGAATTAGGATTTGAGTGCTAGTAGTTGTATAGATGAAAGGTGGTTTTTATGGTTTCACCTTGTCTCTTTTTGGTTTTTCTATTATCTTCTAGCAACTCATCTACATTCATCAATATAGGTTTTGTGCATAATTGTGCCTGTAGAGTGTATTGGTGAAGGATCTTGGAGAGATCCTCTACATTTAAGGGATTGATGTTCTGAGAAAAATTTTTAGGAACATCCTTGATTGTTATAGTGTCTGTAGGTGTGATAGTTAGATGAGGAGGGCTAGGGGTGGCATTTGTGTGTCTTGCACACTCTGTCCCTTTTGTTGTTGTTGTTCAGCTATTGCCATGTCTTCTCCCTTTTGTGTTTCCTCCTCTCCTTTTTCTTTATCCTCCTCATCTTTTTCGTCTCCTTTCTCTTCTTCATTTCCTTTTGTTGTTGCTTCCTCCTTCTTCTCTTCTTCTAGCTTCTCTTCCTCTTTCTTTTCCTCTATCTTCTCCTTAGCACTGGCCTTTACCTTATTTGCTTCTACATCCTTGTCATAATTTATCTTGTAGATTATCTTCCACAATTGTGTGGACTTATTGACTACATCCTCAATATTATTTTGTAGGATGTTGAAAGCTTTATATTTAGGTGCAAATTTGCCACCATGTTTCTTATTAGCCTTTTTTATTTGACCTCTTGTTATGTTAGGCATCACTTGTGCTAAGGTAGATTCTCTGATCTCCTTTTCCATTTTTAGACAATAATGCCATTTTTTTTTAATTAACTCGTATAATTCCCTAGGCATGGTATTGTCTAGCTCTAGAGGTGTATTCTTAAATTCAGCCATCATGGCATATATGGATTCCTCTATTTTATTTTGCTCTTCTCTACTTAGCTTATTGAAATCAATGTTTTTCAAATCATTCAAATCTACATTCTTAATATTTTCACAAATTTTATCTATAGCAAATATGGGAGGATGGCTTAACACTCTGAATTGGCTAATATCCTCTTGTTCTATTCTCTCATCATCAGTGTCTGGTTGTGCTACAGATTTTCTTCTTTTCTTTGGCACTTCACCAGTCTGTTTAGTGGCCTTCTTCTTCTATTTTACTTGTTCCTTGGCCTTTTGTGAGGATGCCCTTTTGGTAGCCCTTGTTGCTAGTGCTGGCTTGGATTGTGCTAGCTTAGTTACCTTCTTGGGTGTGGGCTGACCTGGAGGCTGAGTTTTAGTGCTTCTCTTCTTTTTCTTAGCTTGTGTAGGTACTTTCTCAGCTTCTTCTTCCTCAACACCTTCCTCCTTGTCTTCTCCTAAGCCCTAGGTTAATTCTATAGGGCCTTTCCCTTGCTCTTATTCTTCTTCATTGTCACCTTCTTCTTCTTCCTCTTCAACACTTGCTTCACCTTCAATATATGCACCAAATTTCTTCTTTATTTTCTTCACTAATTTTTCTTTCCTCTTAATTATAGAGGTTGTCTTCAATTTTGTTTCAACTTTAGATTTAACAACATCATATGTGCCAAAATAAGGAGCCTCTTTATCAATCTCTTTTGCAAGAAATGTTGTGATTGTTGTTGAGGCTTCATCTACATCAAGTTCATATCCTAATGGCCTTAGCCATCTCACCCTTGAAATTGTTGCCTGGATAGAGGTATAGTCAATGTGAACCAAAAAGCATATGTCATTGATATTTTTTTCCACTAGGAAAACTAATATTCTAACCCTTTGCTTCATAGATTTCTTAAAATCCTCAAAATAGCTTGTCATTTGGGCTTCAAAGTTGTCACCCATCTTATCAATGTACTCATTTATTTGTGTGATTGTAGTTTTGTTTGAACTCCATTTTACCTTTCCAATAGAAGGAAACTCTTCCATGACATAAAAGAATATGCAAACAAGAATTGAACCAAACTTACATTGAGCACCTTTTGACCTTCTTATTGCTCCTAGGTTCTCATTTATCTACTGAAGCATCAGTTCTACTAGATCATATGTATGATCTTTCTTTACAAGTTTATAGGCTACACCAATAGCTATACATGGTAGATTGTTTAATCTGTTGGATTGGTAGAATTTGTGAGAAATCATTCTCATAGAAAAGTCTAGAAGGGAATCTATTATAGTATCAATCATCATACCCCTCTTATTCCATTTAGCTCTTGTATTCCTTTCAATGATCTCTTTAGAATAATTCCAACTTAAAAAGACCTCATGTTTAGTTGGATGAGATGTGAACACTTGACCTCTTGGGTGAAGTGATCCCTCCATTTGATGTGTTGCACTCATCTTTCTTCTTCCAAGTCTTGTTCATTTTCCTTTTAATTTGTTGAACATCTACCTTCTCTTTTCCTTTGTTGACTTTTGACTTGGGTGCCTTTGACTTTGTTGGGCAATTCTTGTTGATATGACCAATCTTCAAGTAACTAAAACATGTGGTTTGACTCAACCACCTACTGTAGTTCACTCTAAAATGTGTCCTTATGCAATTTTTAGGGATGTGTCCATATTCATGACAGTAGTGATAACTATACCTAGTATTATAATTCCAGTTGTAGTGGTGTGCATGGTTGTTTCTCCCTATAGGCTAATTAGGTGTCCACATAGGCTTTGATCTACACTCAAATGCTCTATGTCCATACTTCTTACAACTGTAGTAGTGACCCTCAAATCTTGGTGTCCTCATGGTCTTGGTTCTGCATTCATATGCTTGATGTCCTTGCTTTTTGCACTTGTGACAAAAGCTTGTATTTTTAGGCTTATCATGCTGATGGCCATCCTTGCTCCTACATACATTAGAGGTATGTTCCTTTTTACCACAGAAATGACAAGTAGGTTTAGTGTTCTTACCTTTGTTACTCCTTTCTTCTACAGCCTTGGATGAGTCTCCTTGTTCAGTTCTGGTGTAACCAAGTCCTTAGGTATCATTACTAGCCCTTGGTGATTTCAGTAACTATTCAAAGTACTTGAGAGCCTCATTGGGTTTATTGAAACTTTATACTATCTCCTTCTCTCTCTTCAATTCATTATGAAATTGTTCATTCTATATCTTTAGTGTAGAGATCTCAATATCTTTCATATTTAGCTCATGATGTGCATTCATCATCTAGCTTAAGGTGTCAAGCTACATGTTTGAGATTCTTTTAAACTCAATTGTCTTCTCCTCTAGTCTATTGGTAAGATTTCTCTTGTCATCGTCTATCATGGCCTTGTCTTCAATGGATTTCTTCTTCTGTTCAATTACTTCACAAAGCATTATGGCTTGTGATTCTTGTTCAAGCTTGAGTATTCTAATTTCTTTTGCTTGAGCTCTATTCTTTTCCATTAATTCAGTTATTGTTGCATCAAATTCCTTGGGATCTCCATTGGAAAACACTTGTGTGGTATCAATCTCCTTGTATTGTATGTCATTTTCAGCTATGGCTATATCCTTCCTTCTTTTCAAGGACTTTCTCAATTCCTCTCTAGCTTCCTCCAATTTGTGTAGAGCAAGATGCACATCAATCACCTAATTGTCTATGATCTTCCCAAGTTTGAAGACTTTCATCTTCATATCTTTTCTCTAAGATGTTTGGCTTCTCCTTGTGAGAACCTTTTCTCTGATACCAATTATTGGAATATTCAAATGGGAAAAGTACTTCTAAGAGGAGGGGGTGAATTAGAAGTACCACACTTTTAACCTTTTCAAATCCTTGAAAAATATAACTAAAAGTAAACTGCATGCATGTAGACATATTAAATGAACATAAAGTAAACACATGCAAGTAAACACATGACACTAGAATTTGGTAACCCAGAAACCCTCCAAGAATAAGAAGGTAAAATTGGTGTGGGGATGATACCCACAAAATCACTACAGCAATAACTGTTTGACCACTTTTGATGGTCTGCCTTGTGAAAGGCCTGCCCTATTAAAGGCTTTGCATTGTGTCAATAGTGACCTAGCTAAAGGATTTAAAATACTTTACATGAAGTGTCACCTTGTTAAAGGATTTAGTCACCTCTTCAAAGGATCTACAAAATAGTTGTTAAGCTAACCTATCAACATAGGATTTTTACTATCCAATACAATTGCTAGAGAGTATTAGAAACCTTTGACCTGATTGCTTACCATCTTCAATTACTAGTTTCAGGCACTTGATCTACTCATTCTGATATCATCCTTGCTTGATCTGATATCTATTTGTAGCCCTTGTATAGTTCTAATCAACTGAATGTATAATTGCTGCTCAATTCACTAAGTCTTTGATACCCTTGTTGTTTCTCCTATTCTACAATTTTTTTTCTAACTGCTTAGCAACTTTCTTCACTTCTATTCAGCATCATGGAATCATGGGGTCTAAGCCTTCTTATAAAGACTTCTTAGACTTAAAATTAGGTATGGATCTACAATCCATATTGAATCTTTAATTCCTACTCATTCCTTGCACTTTTCTCATTGGTTGCATGCCTTCTCCATTTTTCTAATTGGCTACATGCTGATTGCATAGGAAATATAAAAGATTCATTCTTATCCTTGTTCTTCTTTGAAATCCTTCTATGTCAGCTCAAAAAACAATTTATATCTAATTTTGTGAAGGCACAAACTCATATGTTGATTCTGTGTTACTCGGCACATACTGGACTACTAATGCTCGGTACATTTTTTATCCTAGTTTGCTAGGCACCTACTATATTCTGTCATGCTTGTTACCTATATAGTTCTAGCTCACTTGGCACCTGAAGCATTCTAACTTGCTCAGCATCAACTATGATGGGGCACCTATTTATCACTCAACACCTAAAGTCACTCAGCATCTGTTGGAAATCTGGCTCGGCATGTATAGTGTACTTAGCTCCTATATGAAAAGTGGTTAAGTGTGTTGATACTCAATTGTCAAAACCAAATTGAGACCAATAGTTTCTTCTCTTCTGATATTTTATTTGTATGATTTTTTTCAAATTCAACCTATCTTGAATTTACTATTAGGATTTTATTTGTATTTTTTTAATGGAGGAATTATTTGTATTTTGAATCTATGAAAAGTGTTTAACTTTTTGCACCTTCGAAATTGAAAGACTATATTGTTTGTCTATTGTTTATTGTTTTGGCATATTCCTACTACAAAAATTGGTAGTATGGTAAATTAGCATAATTTCAGGAGGCAAGGGCGGCTATTCAACCTTGACTATGGAATCCATGAAAGGTGAAGGTTTTAAATATTTCTTGGTGTCTCAAAAACATCCAATTGGAAAGAACAAGAATTAGAAACCAACTAAATTTAATGAGGCAGTTTAATGCAGATCAATAAGACTCACATATAACTTACTTCCAGGAAAACTATATTATAATTCTAGTTTGAATATCTCATAATGGATTATCTAAGGCTAATCACATAAGTGATATCAATAGTTCAAAATGAACTTGTTATTTAGTTTGTTGCAAATGATTTTTTAATAGTCAATGTTATTCTTTGATGCATCATAAACTTACAAGCATATTGTTTCATTTAATATTTTGAAGGATATTTCTATTTTGATGCCAATATTAATATATACTAATTTAGGAGTTACAATCTTGGTGTTGGCTTCTAATGTTATTCCAAGCTTTGAAAATGGTCAAGAAATTAATGCAACACAAGTGGCAAGGTTTTATTACTTACCTCTATTGTATGTGTTCTTGTGATGTCACTATATCAATCAATTGAGAATCTAAGAGTTTTATTAATCTTATCATGCATATGATCAAAATTTGTTCTAAATACTCTTTTATTGAATGCATGAGATTTTTTTTCTGAGAGAGATTCTCCTTTATAGTCAATGAAAAGTGTTTTGTTGGAAATATAGATGAAGTAACTGGGGGGGGGGGGGGGGTGAATCAGTTACCACAAAATATTTCAGATCCCTTAGATGTTAATAATAAAATTGATTGCTACTACTATTTGATAAACTCACAAAAAATGTTGTAATTCGGTAAAAGTAGTGAGATTTAATTTTAACTAATGTTAAACATCCATAGTGATTAACTTGCAAGCATAAAAGAAATAACATGAACACATGAGACACTAGGATTTAACGTGGAAACCTAATATAGGAAAAACCACCAATGTAACTAGTTACTATTTTTCACTCTTCTGAAGTGAGCCCTGTTAGGAGCCAACTTGGTTAAAGGTTACAAAACACACTGTTAGATGTGACCTTGTTAGAGGATTTAATCACCTTGTTAGGAGTTTCCTTGCAAGAGGTTTTAAAACAATTCAATGGAACTATCACCTTGTTAGAGGATTTACAATTGGCTATTAAACCAACTCCGTTAAGAGATTTTGGAATCACTACTACAATGGTAAGAAAGTAACAATGAAATGACCTGATTTGAGATGCAACTAAATTGCTAATTACATATCTATGTTCTACTTCATGCTAAATCTTTCCTATTTGAATATTACTTTTCTACTCCATAAGGATATCTGACCATCCTTCAAGTTTGCTCACACACTTTCCTTTTCAATTAATCAATACACTTGCATACTCTTTCTCACATTAGAATCTCAACTCGACCATTCATTTATACCAACCAAATTATTGAGTTGGCTCAATTACAATTTACAATGACCAATAAACATTACCATAGTTAGTTGGAATCAATATTGAAAATAATTAAACTTCATATCCCAAATCAACAAAGTCCTTCATTGGCCAACCCTGCTTGATAAACACTAGTTCTAAAATTATTTCTTATGTTAACCAACAGAAGCTTGGTTAACATTGCAAACTTGCAAAATCCTTTTGCAATTGAGTGAACTCAATGAACACTAACTCTGACCAACTTTCCTTTGTTAACCATGAGAACTCGGTTAACACAACTTTCTGCCATAATTTCCTTCGATGCTTGAGTGAGCTCGATAGACACTATCTTCGCAAAGTAATCTCCAAGAATGCTTGGTAGACAAGAAAAAACTATTTGGCTGACCAAGTAAGCTTGGTAAGCATAGACTGACAAATGATATGACATTTGTGTAACATCAAAGACAACACATCTAACAATCTCCCTCTTTGGCATTGATGGCAACACAACATGTCATAGCACAATGAAATTTGAAAATAAGACTTTTTATGATGGAAAGTTTCTCCCTCTTAGATTTTTATACCACAAACTTCTCTTATGTAGTAATCTCCCTCTATGAAGGAATTACATAGCTTCTTCTTAAAACAAATTTTAGAAAGATATGATAGTAAACTCTCCCTCTTTGACAACACATGTCAAAGATAACACGTACCAAATGAGTATCAATGTACCTTGAGTACTAATTCATATGCAATATTCTCTTGATTTATGCTACATCAACTAATAGATCTTCAACTTGGTTCCTATTGATGCATCACTAAAACTTTATTTAGTGAGCTTCAAATAGGAGAATGACCCCTAACCTACCTCTTAGATACAAGAATTCATCCTTATGTAATGGCTTGGTAAATGTGGCTATAATTTATTCTTTTGTATGGACATATTCCAATCTAACTTCTTTTTCCTACACCAATTCTCTAACAAGGTGGTATTTTATAGCAATGTGCTTGGTTTTGGAATGCATCATTGGATTCTTTGATATGTTAATTGTACTTGTATTATCACAAAACATGACAACTAGTTCTTTGATTTCAACCTTCATGCCTTCCAACAACTATTTAAACCAAACAATATTAGAACAATTCACTGCTACTACAACATATTTTGCTTCTATTATGGATTGGGATGTGCAATTTTGCTTCTTGCTTGTCCAAGATACCAATATTTTGCCAAGAAAGAATGCTCCACCACTTGTACTCTTTTTTTCATCAATATTTCCTGCCCAATTAGTATTGGTAAATAATTTTAGGTCCATATTTCTTCCAAGTTTATACCATAAGCCATAGTCTTCAGTACCTTTCAAATATCTCAAGATTCTTTTGATTGCCATCATATGATTTTCTCTAGGTTTTGCCAAGAATCTTGCCACTATACCAATTGCAAGAGCAATATCAGGCCTTATATGAACTACATACTATAATTTTTGAATCATTGATCTATATAAAGTTTGATCTACCTCTTTTGAATCATCATCTTCTATAAGCTTTAATCCAGTACACATGGGGGTTCCAACTAGTTTTGAATCTTCCATACCAAATTTCTTGAGTATCTCCTTGATATATTTAGACTAAGTGATGTAGATACCATTCTTGCTTTGCTATATCTGAAGTCCAACAAAGAACTTAATCTCACCAAACATAGACATTTCAAACTCTTTGTTCATTTGCTCTAAAAATTATTTGCACAGATCATCATTCCCTATAAATAAAGTATAATCCACAAATATTTCTGCCAATACAATTGTGTTATCGGGTCCTTCCTTGATGTACAAACTATTGTTATCATTAGTTCCCTAGAAACCAATCTGTATAAGGTAGTTATGTAATCTTTCATACCATGCTCTAGGAGCTTGATTTAGACCATACATTGCTTTGTGTAATTTGTAGACCATGTCCCTTTTGTCTGGATCAAAAAAACCTTCTGGTTGTTCAATGTAGACTTCTTCATCAAGAATACGATTGAGAAATGCAAATTTAACATCCATCTGATATACCTTAAATACTTTATGTGTTGCATATGCAAGTAGAGTCCTAACACCTTCTAATATTGTAACAAGAGAAAAAGTTTCACCATAATCAATGCCTTCTTCTTGAGAGTAGCCTTTACATACCAATCTAGCTTTGTTTCTTGATACCTTACCATCTTCATTCAACTTATTCCTGAATACCCATTTTGTTCCAATCACATTTTTATCTTTAGGCCTAGGTACAAGAGTCCAATTTTTTTCTTCTCTATTTGTTCAATTTCTTCATTCATGGTCTCAATCCAACTTTCATTTTTCAATGCATCTTTAACATTTCTAGGTTCAAAATTAGCAAGTAAACATGTACCTTTTAGCTTACTTCTAGTCATAGTACCTTCTAATTTATTTTCAATGATATGATCTAGTGCATGATGCCTTCTAACATATTTAGCTAATATAAGTTCTTTGCCTTTTGAATGAATTACATTGTCATCCTTTTGAACTTCAACTTTAGGCTCTAGTTGCTCAGACTTGGTAGGCATTGGTTCGATAGCTTCAAAATGTGACTCGAGTCCTTGTGACTCAGTTTGAACTTCTTGCAACTCAGTCACTGAGGAAGACTCGGGAGTAGAAATCTCCTTATTGACAGATGTTTTTGGCAATGTATCAGATTTGATGTAAACAAATTTCCTATAATCTTTTAGTTCCTTTTTTCTTTCTTTTTCAGTCTTTTCTACAAACTCATCAATTCTCACATGTGCACTTTTTATGATTTTATGAGTAGTCAAATTCAAACATCTATATGCCTTGCTCTTGCAAGAATAACTTAAGAATATACCTTCATCACCTTTGACATCAAATTTCCCTTTTCTAGATTCTTTCAAATATAATATTTACTTCCAAATACTTTTAGGTAACTTACATTGGGTTTATATCCATACCATAGCTCATAGGGAGTTTTGTATGAGTCCTTCAACTATACTCGGTTTAAGGTATGAACTACAGTGTTAATAGCTTCCTTCCAGTATTTGATAGCAATGTTCTTTTCAATCATTAAAGTCCTTGCACAATCCATGATAGATCTTTTTCTCCTTTCAGCTATTCCATTCTACTTAGGAGTTCCAGGGCCTGATACTGCTCTTTTCATTCCTCTTTCAATGCAAAAGTTATTGAATTCATTGGAGATTAATTCACCACCTCTGTCTGATCTTAAGAATTTTAGTCTTTTCCCTATTTCCTTCTCTACTCTTGCCAAATACTATTTGAATTTCTCAAATGCTTTTGACTTCTCTCTAAGACACATAATAGTCATCATTCTAGAGTAGTCATCAAAAAAAAGAATAAAGAATTTTTCTCCACCATAGCTTTCTATTCCAATAGGTCCACACAAATCAGTATGCATAATTTCCAAGATATCTTCAGATTGATAGTTTTTGCTTTTAAAACTAGTCTTTCCCATTTTGCCAATCTGACAATTCTTGCATAAACCAACATCTGGTTTCTTCAAACTAGGAATGCCTCTCACTTTCTTGAATTTTCTTATTTTTAACACATTATCAAAATTTACATGACATAACCTTCTATGCCATAACCAACTTTCTTCAACTTGAGCAATAAAACATGAGCAATCACCAAGATCAAGATAAAATAGGTTACCTTATATTTGTTTGCTTGATCCAATAAGTTTTCCTTTGTCATCCAGTAGTCTTGCCATGTCATGCATGAATTCCACCTTGAATCCAATGTTGATTAGTTGTGCCACACTCATAAAATTATGTTTTAGTCCTTCAACCCAATAGGTATTGTCACATACAAGTTCTTTGGTTACTGAGATTCGACCTTTCCCTTTTATGCAACAAGGTTCATTGTTTTGAAACCTTACACTACCACTATCATAGTCTTCAAAGTGTTCAAATTTTTTTTGTCATTAATCATATGATGTGAACATCCACTATCTATGATCCATGTATCATTTTTTCTCACATGAGATATAAGTGTCATTTTATCTTCTTCTTCATCATATTCATCTTTCATAGCAATGTATACTATTTCATCTTCACTATTATCAGAATCTTTCACCATAAAACAAGTCTTTTTACATTTGTCCTTGAATGATCTATGATTTTTGAAATCCTTCTTATCATTGCACCTGTGATTTTTCTTTTCATCCTTGCTTTCTTTTTTTGAGCACTGGCAACAATATGACTAATTTCTTCACATGAAAAATGGATTAGGGAAACTTTACCTTTGTATTTTCCTCTACCTCTAGAATATTTCCTTGCAAGTAGAGCTTCAACAACTTCAAGATGACTGTTAGAACTTTCCTTTGATTCATCTTCACTTTCTAACTAAATTTCCTTTATTTTCTTGCCTTTCTCCTTAAGCGAAAGCTTAGCCTCAAATGAAGATTCAATATTCTTGGAAGTTGGAACATAATTGTCAAAGTTATCTAGCTCAATGGCTATCAATATTCCTACTAAGGCATCCAAAGTTATCTTATGATTTGTCTCACACCTCCTTTCTTGAATACTAGATACTCTAATTACATAGATAGGAAGCAATATTCTGAGAACTTTACTTACAATAGTTTCTTCATTGATATCTCCTAGAAGCTTTAATTGCACTAACATTGGCTTTGACTCTTTCCACATATTTGGCAATATTTTCATCTTCTCTCATTCTCATCTGATCAAATTATCCTCTAAGGCTTTTTGCTTTGGCTGTCCTCACATTGTCATCACCACCATAGATGTCTTTTAGCTTATTCCACATTGCAAAGGTGATTTTACAGTCCTTGATATCATCAAATTTCTCATAGCTAAGAGTAGACACAACATCTATCATCATGGTGCTATGGTTCTTTTTCTTAGCAATGTCTCCAATAGATAATGTACTAGTACGAGCTGTGTATTCTTCATCAAGGTATTTCAATCCTAAATCACCAATGGAAACCAGATGAAGTCTCATGAGTCCCTTCCATGTTGAAAAGTTATCTCTGTTAAGCTTTGGAATTTCTTTCTTGTAAGACATCTTAAGCTTTAGCTTAGGTCCTTGAAACCTTTCCTACAAGCACCAAAAGCTCTTATACCAATTGTTGTAAATATAAATGAAGTAACTGAAGGGGGGGGGGGGGAGAGGGGGTTGAACCAGTTACCACAAAAATATTTAAGATACCTTGGATGTTAGCAATAAAACTAATTGTTGTTGTTATTCAGTATACTCACAAAAAATGTTGTAACTCGATAAATGTAGTGAGATTTACTTTTAACTAATCTTAAACATCAATAGTGATTAACTTGAAAGCATAAAAGAAACAACACGAACACATGAGACTCTAGGATTTAATGTGGAAACCCAATATGGGAAAAATCACCAATGTAACTAGTTACTATTTTTCACTCTTCAGAAGTGAGCCCTGTTAGGAGCCAACCTAGTTAAAGGTTACAAAACACACTTTTAGGTGTGACCTTGTTAGAAGATTTAATCACCCTGTTAGGATTGGTCTTGCAAGATGTCTTAAAATAATTCGATGGAACTGTCACCTTGTTAGAGGATTTACAACTAGCTGTTAAACCAACTCTGTTAAGAGATTTTGGAATCACTGATACAATGGTAAGGAAGTAACAATGAAATGACCTAATTTGAGAAGCAATTGAATTATTGATTACAGATCTGTGTTTATCTTAATGCTAGATCCTTCTTGATTGAATATTACTTTGCTGCTCCACAAGGATATTTGACCATCCTTCAAGTTCGCTCACACACTTTCCTTCTCAATTAATCAATACACTTGCATACTCTTTCTCACATTAGAATCTCAACTTTACCATTCATTTATACCATCCAAATTATGAAGTTGGCTCAATTACAATTTATAATGACCAATAAACATTACCATAGTTGACTAGAATCAATACTAAAAATAATTAAACTTCATATCCCAAATCAACAAAGTCCTTCATTGGCCGACCCTACTTGATAAACATTGGTTCTAAAATGATTTCCTGTGTTAAACAATAGAAACTTGCTTAACACTGCAAACTTGCAAAATTCTTTGGCAACTGAGTGAACTCGGTGAATATTGACTCTAACCAACTTTCCTTTGTTAGCCATGAGAACCTAGTTAACATAGCTTTTTGCCATAATTTCCTTCAATGCCTAAGTGAGCTCAATAGACACTGTCTTCACAGAGTAATCTCCAAAAATGCTTGGGAGACAAGAAAAATTATCTTGTTGACCAAGTAAGCCTGGTAAGCATAGACTAATAACTAATATGACATTTGTGTAACATCAAAGATAACACACAATTAGACAATTGTATCCAACATGCTTCCCCTATGTTGTGGCAACCAGCTAGTGGCATATTGATGAATAATGACCCAAACTTATTTTTGTAGAGTTTAAGTCCTTGGAAATCTCAAACTGATAAAAAATTTAGAGTACAAAAAGTATGGAATGTTTTTACTAGGGAAAAACATTATACTTTTGAAGGTCATAAGGCAAACGTATATTTGGTATGCCCACATTATAAATAAACTATTTACATAATTAGATATTTGGAAAGTTTATGAATTTCTTCATTTAAATATGACTTCAGACAAGTTTATATTTGAAGGAACTTATTTGAAACATTCTAGATTTTGGTAAAATATCAATGTAAAGGATTTTTCTATGTCTCAGTATGTTAATTTATCTTCTCAACTTCTCTTGATAGAAAGATAAAAGCCTGGCAATGTGATTAGATGGGCTCAACGGTTGATTATGATGTTCATGTGTAATGCCCCGCCCGGAGATCCTTGGAAACAAGGATTCAAATCAAGCCAAATTTTTTTTTTTTTACAAGTATGAATGCACATGACAACATCATACAGGGATCACAACGATCACAACGGAAGACTTTAACACAATCCCAGCAACCAACAAATCTTCGAACGCCACTACCTAACTGACACACCCAACAAAAGCCAACAACCACCACAACAAGATGAGGGCACAAGAAATGACCACTCATCAACAAAACACCAAGCTAGGGTAAAATGCAGAATCCTGAAATTTGGCTAAGCCTGAAACTTGAAGCCTTGAAAATTGGCTAAGTCTGGATTTCTGAAGCCCTGAAATTTCTTAGAATCCATAACTTATCTTTGAGAGGTCTAAAACCTATCTCAAATGATTTTTCACATATATTAAAATATATCTTAAGTCAACTTATACTTAAATGATATATTTTGAACCCCGAAGGACAACAACAAAAACCCAAAAATTGAATTTCAAAAGAAACCTCCTGAATTCAAAATGCAACAACATAGGCTCGAAGAACGCCCAAAAGGGTATCCAAAAAAACTCTCAAAAAGATTGAATCACGAAGAAAATTGCTCGCTGATGGCACGCGCAGGTTTTTCACAAAAATTGTGCAACACTTTTTACTAAGGGAGGACGACACTTCTCCCTTATTGAGTGCGACACTTCTCAAGAAGCCATGCAATACTGGAAAAGTATCGCACGAAATTTCTCATAAAGCCATGCGACACTCTTTCAGTGTCGTATGAAACTTCTCCAGTAATGTGTGCGACACTTTATAGTATCGTACGACATTCTTTCTATGGGCGTGCGATACTTTATCAGTGTCGCACAATGCTGAACAAATGTCGCCCATAAAAAGTAAAAACACTTCCAAACTCAAAAATGGGGAAAATTTGACAAAAGAACCTCCACACTGGGGAGTATCAGATCCACGAAGGCTCGAGGAATGAACACTCGAGTGCAAGAACAACACAGCAAGGAGAACATCTATCCATCTAAACTACAGCAGCAAAGAACACACTAAAATAAACATTGCAGAGAACAAAAGCAACACCGCAATGAACATAAATACATCTCAGGAACAAAACAACCAAACTAAGTACGCGGTTCCTCCCAACCGTCAATAGCATCATAAGACCATCATGGGTCCTAGCCATCCCCCGTGCGTAACATCCCAAGCCACCAACTAGATCGTTGGTACTATCATAATAGGGACATCACTACCAAAAACATGCAACAATAACAACATAAGAAAATCTAACATGCTAGTGATAACGCATAAGATAATCCTATAGTAGATAACATCACCTATCACATGCTAAACAGCAGTAAGCAACAGATATACTACTAAAGCAAATAACATCATCTAATCATATGCTAACCATCATGATAACGGAATGCATCAAATAAACTAACATCATCTAAACATGATATACAAGCATCCCAACAAAAGCATACATCACAACAAAGCATACTCTGAAACTCGAAGTACCAAGTGAAGACATCCAGCAACGATCGCACTAGGACAAAAGATTGTCTTTGTACACTGATCCCTAGTAGTGGTGAAGGTAGCTACGCCTCCCAACCATGTGGCACCCATAGGTCCACACCTGTCGTGCTGATGGAGATAATGATCCAACCACAAACACAAATAAAGCACAACATCCAAGGCTAACACTCACGCCAGACAGTATGATGGCTGCAACCAAGAACCTAAGACAATGCAAGGAGTACAGGTCCTGGTCAAACACTCAAAAGGATGCTAAGTAGGGGCTGACATCATGGAGAGTCACTTGGCATCAACAAGCCCAAGCTAGTATAGGCAGCTACTCTTCTCAATAGAAGGTGCACAACCTAGGGCAGCTACTCTTCACGACGGAAGGCGCACAACCCACACATTTTAATTATCTTGTATTTATTACCACCCAAAGTTTTAATTTAATTATCACTTATATAAAACTTCCTCTGCCAACCGGGAAGTAGTCACCAGGTTACAAGATAGAAGCCCCCTCCATATGCTACCCTACCCTACCCATGCTCATCTTACGACAAGTGCCCGTGGGCATGCATACTCCCATCCCAACCCCAATGATCATAACTTCTGACAAATCCATGGAAGATCGAGCCTCACAAGTCACCCAAAAAATGTACGCATACGTACTCGTGTGTGGCGCACCACCATCACGAAGATCATAACACAAGGACAGGAATGAGAACACAATGCAAAGAAAACACCCAACTGAAAGCAACACGGGAAGGACGGATTCTACAAGAATCCCAAAGCCAATAAAATCATACATCATGAAATCACTCAACCAGCCTCAATCTGAGAGTATGGATTCTACATGAATCCCAATGTCCATGAAACAAGGCAAAGGTCCAAAAGAAAACCATAACGAGCATAAAATCACTCAACCGAACACAACGTCGGGAGTATGGATGCAACACGCATCTCAATGCAACATAAAAGTGCAAAAGTGGTCTAACTAATATCCAAACGGATCATCCAAGTCCACGACCCACATTGTGCTAAGAAAACCCGAGAAAATAGGGTAGCACGCAAAATGAGGTAAAAATCCCAAATTTTGGAAAAACTTCAAAATTAAAACCCATTTGGCCTTTGGGTTCAAAAACCCCAAAAATCCAAAAATAAATGAAATCGAACATCGTATGCAAAAACAGCTAGCATAACGGTGCAAAACTCCAAACCCTCATCCCAAAAAATAAGGAAATGTTCATACCCGCCCAACCGGGTAGAACTAACATATAGAAACGGAGGGGAACACTAGTTCTCAGCCTCCAAACAAACGGCTACCAAAAATAGAAGCAGAAACGGAGCAGAAACAATAAAACAGGAAAGCCCTACCTCACAGCCAAAAGGGCAAAATAGGAATCTGAACCATAAAATAAATATCTCGTAGAAGTAGCTGAAAATTGCAGCAATCCAAGGTTTCTCTGAGCTGGATCCAACGAGCCCAACCTCGCGACAATCCCACGCCCGTAGCTCCCACAACGAACAAAACAGTAAATCCTCATGAAGAGGATTTTGGGTTTTACTCTCCAACTTTCCAATTTGAAAGTGAGAAGTGAGGAATTAAATTCCTTTTTGGATACTTATTCACTTTTAGGGTGAATAATCAATTAGGGCATTTAACCAGCCAATCCAGTTAAACCCTGAATTGACCCAAATGAAAACAGGTTATTCCTATAAATAGGAATTCATCTATGGCAAAGCTGCCAGAAATTAAAATAAAATAATTAAAAAGCCCGAAAACCCAAAAACACATAAATCTCCTAAACAACTTTTGCGACAAAGCAAAACTCTAAATGCATAGACACGCTTACTGGTCTAATCACATAATGCAAATGAGTTCAGATTTAATAATCACCGAAAGGTTTAAATTAAACATTTAATAAAGGATACGTCGGCCATATAAGGATGACATTGGTAAAATATGAATGGCTGAATCGCTAACTCCATGTGCCACTGCCAGGGATATAAATCCTGCACACTAAACAACACGATCAAGTGCAATTGCATATAATAACATAGCCAAAGCAATAAATGCATTAAATCACCTAATTTAACCATTTATTTAATTATATTAAAATAATCTATTTACATCACTCACGTTCGCATAAAGCATAACAACGTAGGAATGAAGTAAATAACCATAGCATTAAATCCATCACATAACATAATCAAAGGTATGTCCAAATACCAGATAACTAGATATCATCATAAAACACACTGTCATCTCAAAATGGCATCATCATGCAATATGATTAACTAAACAGCATAGTAGTCTAATATCTATGATACTAGCATCAAAGAGTAACATTTGACCCTCAGGTCATCTCAAATGTAAACATAACATGAGTAACAAATATCTCTCTAATCAGAAATATAACAAGGTAAATGTTCGCAGCACAAAACTAAAATAATCCCACATGAACAATCCATTTAATTACTTACGCATCAAATAAGGCACTTAAAACACATAAGCAAACACAGTCAAAAACATGACTAACCACTGCTATAGGAGCCTAGTCCAGTGTAGCATGGTAAAAGTACATAGTGCAATCTCTGCACACATCTCAGGGTAATCATAGAACAACCTCACGATACCATATCAATCCTGGTAACCACTGGCACAAACCTCAATGAACCAAAAATCACATCATAATCTCATAGATCAGTCAAAAGCATAAATAAAGCAACTGATACAAAAATATAAATCCAAACACCTCGACGGTGTAGACCACTCAGGGTCACAATCATGATCCATCACAACAAAAGAAGGTTGCATCCATCAAGACAACTTACAAAAGTCAAATGGGAGAGGCACTACATCATCCCCCCCAAAGACTAGGCTTACTCCTGGAAACCTGCTATCCAAGAATAGAAACCGAACACACCAAGAACAAAATCAAAAGTGAGCAATAGGAATGACTCAACAACTCTGTACAAGTCAAACCCAAATCACTCCAACATTCTCCAACCATCATGTTAACCCCCAAATAGGTTAACCACGAGAGAATGGGTGTCACACAGACACAAGGTCCTCCAACAAGGAACCTTCCATGCGCTAGGAAAAACCAACTAGCCATAAAAACAACAATACAAGGTAAGGAACAAGCCACTCTACCTTGTCAACAGGTGCCCAACCACAACATGCACCAACTACAAGACCACAAACAAGGTCAAAACAAGGCACACTTCCAACAAGAGTTGGAATCATGGGGAATAACCATCCCAAACTCCCAAGAATACTGTCATGTCACACATGATCATTCTGGAATCCACGTAAACTCACCCTTAGAACAAAGAGGATGAAAGTTTTCCAACAAAAGGACACACTCCAAAGGATTGCTCACCACCAAGCATAGGAGCATGACACCTCACCAAGGCACAAAAACTCAACTACCACTGGAAACTAGGGTAACACAACTCAACCAGACAAGATATCACCTTTCCACAAGGTTCAAAGACTTTCATCAGTGGAAACAATCATCAAATGTCTGCATACCAACTCAGTGAGTTGGTAACATGTGTCTAACGATACCATGTCCCTCCAGCACCATGCTAGGAAAACTACACCCAATCTACCGCTAAACTCAATCTCTAGCCTCAAGTCCACAGTTAAAGAGAAAACTTGACTGGGACAATCCACATGAAGATATAAGCTTAGGGATAAGGATACTACAGAGTATTAGGACTGAGAGGGAGTCTCTCTCTCAACCTCTACACTAACCAGTCCATGATGCGTTAGGAAACTCACAATTTCACCAACCATCAACATACTCACCTAAAAACACTAACTGAGCTAGTGGCTAAAATTATAGTGGTGAGATTAAAACTTTGCTAAAGAATTAAAATGATGAAGTTAACCATTTTTTTAGAATGAAGTAGATTCTAGAAGCCTTGAGCATAAGGCATGGGTGGTAGATGATCCACTTGACAAGAACAAT
The DNA here is from genome assembly GCA_028749045.1 of Cupressus sempervirens. Classification (NCBI taxonomy): domain Eukaryota; kingdom Viridiplantae; phylum Streptophyta; class Pinopsida; order Cupressales; family Cupressaceae; genus Cupressus; species Cupressus sempervirens. Next base: position 620,410,369 of record CM053792.1, read on the forward strand.
ATTTGGAAACTAATTGAAGTGAATGAGCCAGTTCAATGTAGATCTATAAGACTTGTTGATAACCTACCTCCAAGTAAGCTATATTCTAATTCTAGTTTGAATAGCTCATAATGGATTATCTAAGGCTACTCATATAAACGATATCAACAATTCATAATGAACTTGTTATTTTTGTTTATTGGAAATTATTTTTTAATAGTTTCTGTGCTTCTACATATATGCTTATAGTTACTAACATCAAGATAGGAATAATCAATACTAGGCATAGTGCTCAAGATTTTTCATGTTTCAAGAAATTTTATTATGTACTTGTCTAACTAACTATAAGTCTATAATAAGTTGGTGCTTTAGAAGACATACCTAATTTTATACTCTCTCAAGTGTTCCATGGATACTTTACCCAACTTTAGAATTGTATTCTTTGATGCATCATAACCTTATAGGTTTAGTGTTTCATTTAAGATTTTGAAGGATTTTTTTGTTTTGTGAATGTAGAGGTTTCAAGATTAATATATACTAATTCAGGAGTTGTGATCTTGGCTTTGGCTTCTAATGTTGTTCACAAGATTTGGAAATGGTCAAGAAATGAATGTACCTTAAGTGGAAAGTTTTTCTTATTTGTGTTTTTTTTATGTGTTCCTATGATGTTAGTATATCAATCAATTAAGGATATGAGATATTTATTAATCTTATCATGCATATGGTCAAAATATGTTCTAATTGCTCTTTTACTAAATACATGGGATAAGTTTTATGAGAGGGATTCTCTTTTACATGCAATGACAAGTGTTTTCCCCTCTATTGTGGCAACTAGCCAGTGGCATGATGACTAATGACATGAGTGATACTAGCTTAGAAGAAGTTGTGGCTTATTTTTCCTTATCAAAAAATGACTCTTACGTCATGTCAACTAGTGGTGGAAAAGTTTCATTATTCAACATGATGACATTTAAGGTAAAGAGTTATTGAAAGATGGATAACTATTTATATCCATATTGGGAAGGAAGATCCTCTCTTCCTAAATTATTTAATATTCACCTAATTTAATTGTAGACAATCACAACCTTCATGGCAATAGTAGCAGCAACAACATTTCTTACTTTCCACCCACAAGACAACAACATAATTGCTATTGGCATGGAAGACTCCATGATTCAAATTTAAAATATTTGTGTAGATGATGTATGATTCCAAACCTTGGTATAAATATTGTAATTCACTTCAACATACAATTCCTTGAACCCATTTATAATCTTGTATGAAATTATTACTTAATGTGAGTGAAGGGAAAGTTGAAGGGACATCAAAAGAGTAATAGGTCTTGCCTTTTCTCATGTGAAAAATGCTCTTGTATCATCATGTGTAGATGCTCATGTAATGGCCATGTAATCCACATTTTTTTCAAGATTCAGATGTGCATTTTCTTGAGCCAATTAAGTAGGCTTTATACCAAATGATGTTGTGACAGCTGAGATCTATTGCATTATAGCTTTGTGTTTTGGGAACAAAAATTCATGAAAGGCTAGGGAATAAGTTTTTACAAATTCCATAAGGTCGAGTACCATTGGCACTAACAAAGACTCGAGTGCAATTTTATTAGAACTAGACACTCTTTAGTTTTTACAAATTCCAGTAGGTTGAGTACCATCAGCACTAACACAGACTCAAGTAAAATTTCATTAGAACTAGATGCACTTTTTGGCTGCGCATGAAACACAAATTGCTACATACATAACCATTGAACTTGATTTCCTTAATAGGTTTGTTTTAGATATTATTTATCTTCCTCCATTAAAATAATAGATTGGCATATGTTTGTAAGTGTTTGATTAATTACAATTATGATTAATGGCAATGGGTATCATGGGAGTCTCTTTCTGCTCCAATATCATATGCTATAAATTCATGCAATATTCATTTGACATATGTCAACTTTTTTTATGGCTTTGTGGGTGTCTTCCTTGTTGGTTCACTACACATGCGATGTCATAATGGTCCATCTGCTTATCTTCCTCAAAATGTTAGGTAATGAAGATCAGAAATACTTTGTTGGAAGATTGATTAGATGTTTGAATGTCTTTCAACTAATTTTTTTGGTTTTATTGAACACAAAAAAAGTGATTCTAGGCATCTTGTACTTTGTATGGTGTGTTTGAACAAGCAAAATGGACCTTTCTAAAATTTAAGAGGAAATTTTTGAAGCATCTCCCTATCCTATTAAAACCCTATGGAATGCACTAAATAAAATATTGTAGAAAATATTATAAACATAAGTTAGAAGATACATATAAAGATATATTTCATCACGTTATGGTTATCTATTGTACCTAAAAATCAATGATTCTTATAAAGACTATTTTTTCACCTTTACAACTATAATATTATCCATTGTATCAAGATCCAAATATCCATGATTTGACTTTATAGAAACCATTTACCTCTAGTTTATGTCTAAATTTTAGACTTCTATGTGTAGATTAGCTTTGGTAGTCCATTATTTTGTGCATTTTGTAGATACAAGATGCAATGAGTTTGTGTTTTAGTTTTGATAGTTTCAAAGGTGAGGGTATTGTCATAGATATTTTGAGCTGGTCTAATTTTTTACTCTATTTTATTTTGTTTTATTTTGCAGCTCTATTGTACACTACTTGTTATTGCAACACATCCTTATGAACCAAATCAATCTGCACTTGGATTGTCAAATGGGGGTGTGCAAGTTTTGGAACCCTTATACTTAGAAGGCAAGTGGGGAGTGATGAGTATCACAATGCAAAATTTGGCATTGATATGTAGGTAAATAATTATAATTATATTAAATTAATTTTATCACATCTTATTTATAAATGAATGAATGTAAAATTAGTATCTATTTATTATGTTTGAATTCTAGCACCATGTTGTTGGTGGTACTTGTAATGATCCCCTAGTCCCATTTTACTCTACATTGATGACTCTACAAGTATGTATTGATAGAGGTCTTGGTGGAAACATAAATAGAATTGGCTCGATGCTTTTATTGAAATGAACAACTTATGTCATTATGCAATTTTTTTATTTAAAAAGAAACTAGAATGGAAAAGTATGCTAGTGTTCCCTACATGTTTACACCTCCTATAGAATATCAACCAATTTTTTTAAGAACTCATGGCATCAGCTACTCTAGATTACATGTTGTAGAGTAGGTGTTTCTCTAGGATAATTAATAATTGTTAGCACCAAGTAAATTTGATCCTTTTTTTTCTTCTTGCTTAGATTTTCTTTACTGCAACATGTCATTTGATATTAATATGTTAATACTTTATCCTTTCAAAATGTAGAAACTAAAACCTTCAAGGATCCCATAGCCTTTGTTCCAGCCTTAGGTGTGTCGAGGTACTTTAGAGAACACCTTTTAATCCATGTGAACTTGAAAATAATGTATTGACTACACAATATTGATTTAGGATAAGAAATAGTTAAAGTTGATAATGCTATTGCAGATTCAAAACATCAAATAACAAGTTTTATCAAGTGACTGTAAATTGAAAGATATATTTTTTATTTAAGTTAATATAGAGTTTCTTCACAAAAGTAATTTAAGATTTCATATTACACAAAAATAAATATATAGCTTAGTAGTAACATGCAATAGATGATAACTTTTACAAGGATATTGCTCATTGATTCTTTCAACCTTTATTCCATGCCTCAAAAAATCATTATCTCTAATATTCTTGAGATAGCTCATTGGTTGTCCCCATAAGTTGTTTCTTTAATGGTATGGTTACATTAAAGAAGTGAAGAGTCCTTATGGTTAATGTGGCTCTTAGTAGTCAATATTTGTGATAATATTCTCATACAATATCATTGTCTTATGCATCTATGTTTTTTTCCCTTTGCCCAAATAGTTTTAATTATTCACTCATTTAGCACCATTGTCATTTGACCATTCTCATGGCAATTTTAAACAAAGATAAAGGTAAACCAATTATAAATAGAAATCGGGTATAAATCACTAAAGAAATGATAAGGAATTTAACTCAAATGATTGGAACAAAGATAATGTAAAAAGTTACACATTGTATGATTATTTTTTAAAGGGTACTAACTCAATGGAAGAGCATCTACTTTACAAGTAGGAGGATGGTGGTTCAATTCCATCGTACCCTATAATGAATAAATACACTATCAAATTTGTGAATAAATATGCTCCTAAATATATGACCAAATATACTATTAAATATGCTACTAAATACACTACCAAATATGTGAGTAAATATACTAAATATGTGACCAAATATATGACTAAATATGCTCCTAAATATACCACTAAATATGTGACTAAATCAACTATTAGAGATACAACTAAATATGTGATTAAATATACTACTAAATATACAATTAAATATGAGATTAAATCAATGATCAAAATCAATGATCAAGTAAGTGACTAAAATCATTTAGTAGTAAATTTAGTAGTGTTATAAATGATTGGATATTAACTACTAGTAATCATGTGACTAAGTTTAGTCACATATATACAAATTTTAGTAGTTTTTAAAGTCACGTATTGTTGTTTTTGTACTAGTGGTAAGAGTATTAATTGTTGTATGATTTCAAGGTAGAGAAGGCCAATGAAAATGCAAAAGAGAAAAGTATGAAATGAGAATTATTCCAAGTCATTGATTTTAATCAGCGATACATTCTATAGAGTTCCTAAACCCTAATTAGGTCAGAGATCAAAGTGGGAAAAGAAAACTATAAAAGGACCTATAAGGAAACAATTGAATTTGTTGTTGAAGGAAGCAAGAAGGGTATTTTTTTGTTGTTAAGAAGTTGTTATGGCAGAAGAGTAAAGTGTCAAAAATAGTAGAGATTGAAGATTCAAGCATTGTTGAGAGAAATTGAAGATCAAGAATAGGTGATAAATAGTTATGTTGATGAGCAATGTGATTGGAAAAGAAAGTTCCATTGTATAGACTAGTTTACTGCTATTTTCTAATCACTATAGAAGACTAAATCCTTTCACAAGGTAGACCTAACCATTTTTTGCAAATCTCTTAACTAAAGGCATAATGTTGTAAAATCCTTAAAGGAGGTAGATCCTAGTAGATCTGATTGTAAAATCTTAACAAAATAAGTCACCTAAAGTGACAAAAACATTGTAACCCTAACTAGGCATTATCTTACTACAGTAGTGATGGAGTTGTGGGTGTCATCCCCATTGCAATTTTCCCTCTAACAAGGGTTTTTCTCTAGCCAAATACTTTTTTTATGTGTTATGAGTTTATGTTTATGGTTTAATGGTTGATTCAAGTTATATTAGACAAAGTCATTTTCATTTACAAGTATTGTGGTTAGTGCAATGTGATTATTGAGTTGTGAAAAGGATAAGGGCATTAGTGAATTTGTTTAAGGTAAAAGTTTTAGAGGATATTGATTCACCTCCCCCCCCCCCCCCCCACCCCCTGCCCTTCCAGCATCCTATCTTTCCTATTATTCCAAAAGGAAGCATATTTGAAAAAATAAAAAATGATTTTCAAAAAATAAAACTTAAGAATAATCATTTAAAATTTATAAATAATTTTAACCACAAAAATATTATTTTCAAAATTCATTTTTCAAAGTCTTCAAAATTATTTAATTTACAAAATCACAAATAAAAAAATGAATAAAAATCTAACTCCCAACCTGTCTTTTAAAAATCCACAAAATATGAAGATTGTTTTAAGGGATTTCATAGATTTTTATTGAATTTCATGGATTCTAACCTCCCTAACTCCAATTGTAGGGTCTCTCAGATAAATATCTATTTTTTGTGGTTTTAAATAACTTTTTAAAAATTAATAAATAGAATAAATATTAAGATAAAACTATTCATAAAAATTAAAGCAAATATTTTGAAGGAAAAAGTAGACATATACATATATAGTAGTTTTAAATAAAAATATATAATTAATAAATATAATATTTTTATATGAATATTCCCTTCTCTATAAATTAAATATTGAAGTTACATATTCACAGAAAAGGGGGTCGGGGGATACAAGATCACCTAGCAAAAGTACACATGATAGTAAGGTTAGACAACTTACAAACTATTCATAGAAAAAATAGTATAAGAAACCTCAGGATGCAAGAGCCATACCAATTGAGGGAGGAGGATCTTGGTGTTCATAAGAACCCCATACATTAATGGGGTTAATGGGTGGGTTAGGAAAAGACCTCCCATCATCAGTAGCATCTTTCTCTTTTTATTTTTCCTCCCCATTCTTGGGAGACAAACTTGCCAAGGCTAGGTGAGGAAAGGACCATTTGGAAGAAGGGGCTTATGGCTACACAAATCCACCATGAGGGGTGGACCAATTGGTAGTAATAGGAGCAACAAGAACATGACCTAGTGAATAATTGAAGCCACGTTATGATAGAGAGGCTTAGTAATGATGCTATCCATAACTCCTACTACTAGGAGAACAATAGGGAGCCTATGGCTGAGGCATCTGGGAGTGGTTAGTGAAAGAACTATGATTACTAGACAGAGTATAACTAATAGCACTAGAACTTGGTAGCACTCTAAGCACCATACAAGGGGCATTACCTAATGATTGAGAAACTCCTGCACATGGTGTTGATTTCTAATTCTATGTTTCTAATTAGTGGTCCAAACACTTAGTCATTTACTAGGTAAGATTACAAGATCATCACTGCGGCTAAGTTATCTACTAAAGGTCAAGCATACAATGCTTATACCAAGTAGGATAGTGATTGTCAAGTATTTAGTAGTGACTAAGAAGATGAATGAGTTGAGAAATATAGTTGGAGCTGAGAAATATAGTAGAGACCAAGCATGTTGAAAAGTTACTAAGTACCAAGAAAATAAGATTATAGAAGCCAAGTAATAGCATGAAGTTATTTTACATGATGTAGAGTCAAAGTATTCAAGTGTTGAGTAGTTTGGTTTTGAAAAATAAGTTTGTAATGGCACACACACATATGTAAACCACTTGGCCAGCTTTTTTATGATATTTGAAGAGCTAGATAAGGAGTTGATTATGCATCATTACAAATGGTAATGATCCCAAGGTCCCAATCAAAAAATGGGATTGAAATGACAAAATATGATGAAGTGTAAGTCATTGATCAAGATCTAGACCCTTCATAGAACATCTATTTAAGGAGGATTCTAAACCTAGAATTAAAAAGAGAGGTTAATAAGATGTGTAAGAGTATCCTTATGCACATGTGCAGGAGTGAAGGCAAAGTGTGAAAGCAAAGAAGACAAAGAGCAATTGGAGTATTGAAGGACTTAACAAAGTTATCAGATCAAAAGATCAAATCAAAGATACAACAAAGAGGACACCCAAGATTAGCTTGTAGAGAAAATTGAGGGTTAGGTACTAAATCAGTTATTGTTAATTGAGATAGGGTAAATCTCTTAACAGAGTGGTCTTAATAGATCTATGTAAACCTCCTAATAGAGTCCTTACTTCATTGTGAGTGTAAGGTCCTTTAACAAGGTCGTGAGACCTAATAATCTCTTAAAAGTTTAATAGGGAAGACCCCTCACAAGGTAGATCATATTTTATAATCAAACATTATAATCCTAATAGGTTAACTTTATTATTGCAACAATGAAGATTTGTGGGTTTCGTCCCCACCTTAGTTTTACCTTCTTCTTGAAGTGTTTTCGGGTAACCAAATTAATGTGTTATGTGTTGAACTATTTATGGATATGATTTATTTTATTTATGTTTCAGCATTTTAGTTTTAATGGTAGATCCATGAGATGAGTTAGGTGTGGATTTATGTTATTGGTTTTGAAGATAAAAGTTTAAGATCTTGATTCACCACCCCCCCCCGTCTTGGTATCTTGTTTCTCATATACTTATTCCAATAGGTAGGACACCTTATTGGCATGTACTTCTATATGAATTATTACATAGTTACATATATAAGCTTTAGTATACATCAAAACATTTATATCAAGAAAGTTGTGAGTGAAAAGAACAACATTCTTATCTTTCCAAAGTGTCAATAAAATCTTCATCCTAAAAGCATATCAAATTTGGGTATACTTGAAATGAATTTTGGGTGAATCTCCCAGCAAGATCATATTCCAAGAAAAAAGCTCCCGCCTAAATGGCTTGAAATATAAAACATAAAATATAGCTATTCATAAAAATTAAATCAAATACTTTGATGAAAAAATAGATATTGTAGACACTTAAAATTTCCTTAAACACTATATTAATTGATTTAATATCTCCCTTGACATTATAATCAATTATTAATTAATTAATTATATTTTGTCATGTTCCTCTACTTATTTAATTAAATAGGTTCACTTTGCTAATGTATTTAAATTTAATTTAAATACTCTCATCTAATGTGTTAAATTTATTCAACACATAGTGCTCCAAAAAACCCCTTTTAAATAAATTCCAATTTATTTAAATCCCTCCACTTTATTAAATTCTCTAATCCTATGATTAAATTAAATTTTATTTGATTTAATCCTAATCCCACCTAAAACCTAGCCTACCACCCATCACTCTCATCCTTCTAAACCTACCACTTTCTAAACCTCCTTTATTAATCCTAACCTCCTTTTTTACCACTTTTTAGCCCCTAAGTGGTTTCTCACACATGTGTGAACAACTCAACCCCTAGGAGGACCCCTTTCATTAGCTTCTCCAATAGGAATCTTACATCCTTGTCCCCCCATTCCTTTCCCCAAGGTTGCTCACACATGTAGGAGCACACCTTGAGCCACCCAAATAATAAAGGCTTATTTTGACTTTTGCATAGCTTTTCCTTTAGCCCATGTGTCTCCCTTGTGGCACCTATGTGGATGCCACATAGATGTCACCTGCTCAAGGTCTCCCTCAACCCTATAAATAGAGCCCTTGTCTCAAGAATTTTTGATCTCCTCCATTGCATTGTTATCATGCTAGTTTATGCTTAGAGCTTTCTAGTGATTTTAGAGATTTTGGTACTAACCCTTTGGTAGTTGTTTACTTCTTGCATTTTTTTACATATTCATGGTAGAGTTGTATTCTTAGACTTATTTCTTGCATCCATCTCTATTTCTTAGAATGCTTTTTAAAATGACTTATTCCATAGCCTCCTCTTGAAGCATTCCTCATTCATATAGAATAGATTCATTTGCATTTTCATCATCTTGGGATTCAATAATTGTGTTTGAGGAGAGCACATCCACATCCATCAATTTTGGACACACCAAAAAGGCCTCTTGTGGGTGCCCTTTTTGAGTTGCTCTTGAAGTTGTGTGGGACTCTATTTCTTGGTTGCATCATTTTGTGAAACTCAAGTAGCTTAGTTGTATTTCATTGTTTGAATCTTGATATGCATGAACTACTAATATTTTCCTTGTTTAATCATGCTCCCAATAGATATATTTTTCACGTATAGATTTTGGCATTCTAAACATTCACATTTTAAGATAAAAATTGTTATTTTCTAAAACAATCACAAATTTTGATCTTTGTTCACGTGCAGTTTCATTCACATAGATGAACTATCATTTTCATTGTTTAGCATCTCTTCCATGTCGAATGTCATCTCTACATGTAGAATAGCATATCCACACCTAAACTATGATATTTTCCTTTGAACAAGCATCTTCACCTAAAGACTATTGTCACTTGAATCTAAAGTTTCCTCTCTGATAAACTGACATCTTCGTAGACTCAAACTCTTTCATCTATTATTTCCCAATGACCTACTATTTTAGCATCTCCAATTTCCTAGCAACCTACTATTTTGGTGTCTACAATTTCTTGGTGACCTATTATTTTGGCATCTTAGATTTACTAGTGGCTCCTGTTTTGTTGTCAACAATTTTTCCAGTAGTCGCAAGTTTTGTCATCTACGTGGTTTGGCATCTTCGATCTACTACTATTGGCTATGATTGACCAAAGTAAGTATCAGGTATTTTTTGTTTGCTATTCTATTGTTTTCATTTTACTATCGTTGGCATTTTACAAAAATTGACTTATAGTGATTCTGCAAGATATGGGCTATTCGAAGTTGATTTGCATATATAAAAAATAACAAAAAAAGTTAAAATAATTGTTTCCATAGTAAAACATTCATTTTGGGGATTTTGGTGATGCTAATCAAGTTTATTGTTTACAACATTATAGATTGGAGCATTTTAGAAATAACTAATCATGTGTCTTGCAGGTTTTCTTTAAAGTTTTGTTGCTTTTGGGAAATGAACTTGAATGCTTAAACACATATCTTTGAATACATGTTTCACTTAATTGGATAAATCAAACAAACTCTTGAATGGTTAAACTTAAAACAAGAAAAATTCAATCTTGAATACATAATCAATTAAAATCTTTCATTTAATGAATGTTGCTAAAACACAATCTTAAATGTCGTTAAGGAATTGAAATCTTTCATTGAATGAATGTTGTTCAAACGCAATCTTGAGTGACTAATCAATATACATGCTTTCATTGTAATGAATGTTAACAGACACTCTTGAATGCCTAAGAGATCAAAGAACAATTACAATGAAACACTCAAAATTGGTGCTTAAAATGAATACATTCAATCTTGAGTGACATAAAGGAACTTTCTCTATCCTCATCAAATTTCTTATGTTGATGTCGATCGATCTCTTTTTGTTGACGAACTCTTATTATGTTGATGATGTTGTAAGTTGGAAAAAAAATTGTATGTTATAAACACAAGTATCTTCAAGATTAGATAACAAAAATGTAAAGTTGCATTAGGAAATAACAAGTATCTTTTAAACCCAAGACCACTTACGTATTCAATCCTCTCGCGCCTTTGGGTGAGCTTGAGTGAACAAGAAATAAGCGGCCTTGTTTTACACTTTTTAAGAGGCTTGCTTGGGGATTTCATCACATTGAATGACCTCTACTTGTGTGTTATAATAGAGTATAAATAGCGAGAGGTGAATCTAAAGACACCTCCCTTGGAACTAGAATCTTGTCACTCTTGGCTAAGCCACAAAGAACTTTATACCTTTGGGAAGTGAAGGTGGAGATTTGGGTTAGCATCTCCTCCTAGCTATGTGTCATTATTCTCTTTCATCTATGGATTTGGACCTTTTGTACCTTGCATATATCAAGGACATACCTTAATTGAGCTTATGTAATCCTATTTGAAACTTTATAGGATTGTTGGTATGTTTGACGTGCTTTAGTGTTTAAAAGCTTCCTCATTTTCAGCCAAAAGGGAACACATCATCCAAATTGAACCTTAGAAACTTGTCTTGTATATATTTCATTATTTTATTTTTCATTCCAAATTTGAAAATTTTAAAAATATTGTAAAATTTAAAAAATCCAAAAACATAGAAAAACTTTCAAAATCCAAAAAAAGGATATAATTTAAAAACTCAAAAACATTAAAAATGTTGAAAACTCAAAAACATCATAAAAGTTTAAAATTCAAAAATAAAAATAAAAAATCTAAAAAACAACAAAAAACAAGATCTTGTTTTAAGTCCTCTTAGTCAAGTTGTCCATGTCAATTCCAAATAACTTTTTTTATCCATCAAATTCATCACCATCATGCATCTCTTGTCTTATGCATTCAAATCATTCCTCAAAATTTGAATCATCTCTAATCATCCTAATCATTTTCTCATCTTCCTAATCTTTCAATTAAAGTCCTAATCTTCATCCTAGTCATGCTTCATAATGCACATCAAGATCCAATTTCCTCATCCAATCTCATAATTCATCCTTAATCCAATCCTTTAAATCATCATTATTCTAATCCAATCTTTTGTCAAATTCACTTCTTTCTAAATAATTCCTATATATTCATCCAAAATTTATCTTTCAAACCTCATATATTTAAATCCTCTTCTAATTCAAGTTTTCAAAAAATCTTCTACTTTGGACTTAGGAGCACCATTATAATCCTGGGACTTCAATACTAGTTATCTTAATTGGCCTACATCCAACTATAGTCAAGATTAACTCAAATCACAATCCTCAATCATCTTTATCCTTCATCAAGATTCAATCCAATCTTTAGGTAGAGAGATGTTTCCAAAGTGTGATATTAGACCTTCATCCTTAAGAAAACTTATCATAGTTTTACTCTCACTTGAGATCATTTGTCCATAGCCAAGTATTGAGTCATCTATTGTATATCCTATTCCAACTTGAGATCATTTGTCCATCTCCAAGTGGAAGAAGATATCATCATCCAAATCCAACATCCAATTATTTGCAATATCATAATCTATTTATCTACATCAAGGTTATCTCAAACCTTCATCCAATATTAGATAAAATCAAATCAAAACAAATCAAAAAAAATACCAAAACTAATCCTAGTCCTAAGTAATATTTCACATATCATCAAATACTTCACCACTCCTCATCTAAGTTCATGGATAAGAATCGGCTTAACCAAATGGTTGAAGATCTTCAAAGGAAAAATGGAGTTATACCTCCCATTCAACCCATGTACCAAATCAATCCTCAAAATTGTATGTCCAATCCTAATCCATCTCACATTTTTTATTCTTCCTCCACCTTTGAAAAGGGAAATCCACCTCATTATCATTCACCCACATATGATTCCAGTCATAGCCCACATAATTCGTCAAACATAAATGTCATTGCCAAAGAAATTGAAGAACTCAAGAATTATGTCCTTTGCCTACAAAATGGGGGTCAAAAGCAAAAATGAATCTGCCAAAACATATGTCCTTCTCCCCCATGTTTCCAAGTCCATAATCTTCATGTCCCATCCAACCCAAATCCTCCACATAATTCCCCATGCTTTGAGTTTAATTTCCAAAATCATCATCCCAATCCCCTACCCATGCCTCAACCTCCACACAATCCTAATCCTCCAAAGTCAACATCACCCCCACCTTATAATAGTATTTGTCCCATAATCATTAGTAGAAAGCTTATCTAAGTACTAAACTAAAAATGAAGTGATCCAATCACCCAAATTCATATACCCAATTCCATGTCAAGAAATGTTTCCAAAACATGCCATTATGGATTCCTCCTCTCCTTTAAATCCAAGAAATTTCCCATCCCAAAATTCCCTTATCCCTCAAAATCTATTTATCCCTCTTAATCCATCTCATGATCCCCTTCCTAATCAAGATCAAGATATTACCTCTAGTTCACCCATTACTGATTCCCCTCCATCTCAAGAGATAATATCCATTGATCCTACACTTCATGAACATGTTCCTTCCACTTCATCACTAGTACTCCTTCATGTCAAGATCAAATCACTTCATCTCATGGTTCCATTCCCTCCACTCTATTACATGTTTTTGTTCCATCTCTACATGATCCAATCCTTCCACCACATAATCCTCTTATAATTCAAGATCAAAGTACCCCTTCATTTATAGTTCATGATCCCAATCCATCTCAAGATCCTATTATCCCTCATAATCCTCCTCATGATCCTGCTCCTCCACATGATCCTATCAAACCTATCCAATCCACTCATGGAACCCATAAATGGACTTGCATCTTGTATTGAAAATAATAAGTATCCCATTGAACAAATAATGTCTCAAGATGTTGGTACACCTTCAACTCCTTTTAAATCCAAAACTCCTCCATGCAAACCTAAATGTTCCCATCATTTTGTATTCCAAATCCACTTTGGGCCCTTATATATATATTCTCATTCCTTCCTCATTTCCATCCATTTTGGCTTCCTTATGTTCCAAAGAAAAATCCTTCATCCCTTCCATCCATTTTGGGTCCTTACATACATCCATCCACCATATCCAATTCTTCCATTTCATCCCCTTATGCTCCTAATAAAGATCAAAAAAGACGCACATCCTTGAATTCCTTCCAATGTTCACCATCCATAAGCTCTCCATACCATTTATCCTCATACACCCATACAATGGCCAATGGAAGCAAATTGGATGACAAATCTAAAGTGAATCAAGCCAAAAATCTGCAAAAATTAAGGATCAACATGTCCCCTCTAAAAGACATGTTGAAGAAAAGAAAAATATGATCCAAAAGAAAGAAAAAATTAGCAGGCCACAAAGGCTGAAAATTAAAAATTCAAAAATTATGTGGATTCCAAAGCTACTTAATGAAGCAATGAATTTGAAAGAAAAATTCAAAAATGACATCAAATTTTGCTAATCCAAAGGCTTCCTTCATCCATAAATCCTCAAAACTTCCATTTAAGAACTCTATTTGGGGTTCTTATGTCCCAAAATCCACCATCCTAAATCCATCATCTCCTTCATCCATTTTGGGTCCCTATATCCCAAAATTCAAACTTTCTCCTATATATCCTCCAAAATTCCCTCTTGTCCATCACCCTTCAAGGTTGTGCTAATGACAATCTTTCCACCTCCTTCATCCACTCATTCACAAGTCTTCCAACCTAGCATCCATCAACCATGTCTTCCTCCCAACCACTCCACCCCCTTAATCCAAACTTTTTCATAAGACCTTGACCTCCTTTTACCAACCCATTTCATCCTCATGTTCACCATCCTACCAACATCTATGAGAAAATAGTAAAAATTCCTTGAAAATAACAAAGAAAGAGAAATAAATATCAAGGGATACCATCCATGTATCTAGATGCTTGAGTCCTCCCTTTGTATCCAATATCTTCCAATTCCACTTATCCATCCATTCACTCATCCTCTTCCACTTGCACTTTGCACTGGGGGCAAGCCCCATCCATACTACATTGCATTACATATCGTCCATATTTCCATATACTATCAATCAGCCTTTTTCATTTTTTATTTTGATTGTCCTATTCCTTCCATCCATACATGCTCACTTTCCATATCCATTTCTAACTATCCTACATACTTCCACCATCCATTTCTAATTATTCATCATCTAATCTCATGACGTTGAGCTTTAACTCATCAAATAATGATTACAAACAAAACTTACACAATTTTTATACTGAGACAAAATGATTTGAGAACCTTTTTCTTTTCACACAATTGCAAGCAAACAATCACAAACACTTCAATACATTTCAATCAAACAATCAACTTTTTCCTTACACGATGCATCCTTCCTACATGAGCTTAATAAATTCACCATCAGAATAAAGTTCATGGCAAGAACTATGGACTAAATGACTACTTGGTCATAAGGACTTTTGTTGATTTTATCTTTGTGTGTCAGTAATAGCCTCCCCAAGTGTGCCCTAATCTTCAATATCTTGGTATCATTTGAATGGCTTAACCTAATTACATAGGTCATTTTGTGATATCATCTATTTTCATGATTTTTTAGCACATCTATGTCAGATTTGAGTTATGGTTATGCATTTCTCACTGGGGCCAACGGATTAGCAAACTTTCTACCAAGAACTTTGAAAAGACTTTGAGTGTGCTTGGACCTCTCTAGTTTGTATCTATCATTTGTTCCATCATAGCTACAAAATCTACATTGTGTTTTAAGAGTCTAGTCCATGCAAAGGAACCTTTCCATCTATGCTACTATAGCATTTCATGCATAACTCCTCTTGCAATATCAAACTAGGGTGTTCTCTCCCATATGAACACAAATGAATCCCATGAATTCATGTAGTTAGGATGCATTTAGATTCATTATCTAGTTAAATCATTATCCAATTCACCTTGCTTCATTCTAGTCTTGGTGATAAGTCCTACAATGTCATCTTTTAAGCCTTTTTATTTCCCTTTTCTTTCTCATTTCTATTTTCAACAAAATGGGAAAAAATATATTCCTTTTTCACCTTGTTTCGGCCTTAAGGGGGCACCCTCCTCCCTTTTTGTCACTATGACATGACTCTTGCAACTCCTCTCCTCATTGGGGCAACCTATATTTTATTTTCTTTGATGCAATGTCATCTTGACACTACATCAAAGAGGGGGAAAATGTAGACACTTAAAAATTGTCCTAAACACTATATTAATTGATTTAACATCTCCCTTGACACTAGAATTAATTATTTATTAATTAATTGTATTTTTTCATGTTCCTTTGCTTATTTAATTAAATAGGTTCACTTCCCTAATATATTTAAATTTAATTTAAATACTCCCCTCTAATGTGTTAAATTTATTTAATACAAAGTGCTACAAGAATCCCTTTTTATATAAGTTCCAATTTATTTAAATCCCTCCACTTTATTAAATTCTCTAATCTTACGATTAAATTAAATCCTATTTGATTTAATCCTAATCCCACCTAAAACCTAACCTACCACCCATCACTCATCCTTCTAAACCTACCACTTGCTAAATTCACTTTATTAATCCTAACCTCATTTTTAACCACTTTTTAGCCCCTGAGTGGTTGCTCACATATGTGTGAACAAATCAATTCCCTAGGAGTCCCCCTTTCATTAACTTCTCCAAAAGGACTCTTACATCCTTGTCCCCCCATTTCTTTCCCCAAGATTGCTCACACATGTGTGAGCACACCTTGAGCCACCCAAATCATAAAGGCTTATTTTGACTTTTGCATGGCTTGTCCTTTAGCCCATCTGTCTCCCTTGTGGCACCTATGTGGATGCCACATAGGTGTCACCTCCTCAAGGTCTCCCTCAATCCTATAAATAGAGCCAGTGTCTCAAGCATTTTTCATCTCCTCCATTGCATTTTTATCATGCTAGTTTATGCTTAGAGCTTTCTAGTGATTTTAGAGATTTTAGTACTAACCCTTTGGTAGTTGTTTACTTCTTGCATTGTTTTGCATATTCATGGTAGAGTTGTATTCTTAGACTTATTTCTTTCATCCATCTCCATTTCCTAGAATTCTTTTAAGAATGACTTATTCCATAGCCTCCTCTTGAAGCATTCCTCACTCATATAGAATAGATTCATTCACATTTTCATCATCTTGGGATTCAATAGTTGTGTTTTAGGAGAGCACATCCACATCCTTCAACTTTGAGCACATCAACAAGGCCTCTTGTGGGTGCCCTTATTGAGTTGCTCTTGAAATTGCATGTGACTCTATATCTTGGTTGCATCGCTTTATGAAACTCAAGAAGCTTAGTTATATTTCGTTGTTTGAATCTTGATATGCATGTACATTTAACATTTTCCTTATTTAAGTGTGCTCCCAACAAATAAGTTTTTCTTGAGAGTATACAAATATATATAATTTAAATAAATTTAAAAAAATTAATAAATATAATAAATTTTAAGATATAAATATTCATAAAAACCAAATCAAATATTTTGATCAAATAAATAGATATATACAGATATATATAAATATCAGTTTTTGTGGTTTTAAATAATTTTTAAAAAATTAATAAACACGATATATTTAAAATATAACTATTCACAAAAATCAAATCAAATATTTTGATGAAAATACAAATATATGTGTGTGTATAGTAGTTTTAAATAAAATAAATTTTAAAATATAACTACTCATAAAAATAAAATTATTTATTATTATTTTTTAAGGAAAAAGTGGATGAGCCACTAGATATATATATATATATATATATATATATATATATATAACTGGTTCAAGAGCTCAACTGGGAAAGAACCAGAAAGAAAACCCAGCATCGCAATATGTACAAGTAACTAACATCGATAAATACAACCTTATTATATCGATGAACAAAACTAATACCATCAAAAAATCAAAATTTGTCAAATTTTACACTTTCATCACACAGCAGGCATGGAGGACTCGAATTCAGTCAAGATTTTCAACAATTTATATAACATGCCTGAAGTATAGAAAAAAGTATTTATTTATTTATATAACAGTCTAAATTTACATAATAGTCTGAATTTATTTATTTATTATTTTATTTATTTATTATTTTATTTATTTATTTATTTATTTATTATTATTTTCTTTCTCATATATTCTTCTCTTTGTGACAAATATTATACATTCATTATATCCATCAAGTGTCTCCAAGAAAAATTCATTCAATAAATGACTTGAATAATAATAATGGGGTGGGGCTTAAAATAATAATTTATAATTTATTCAATCAATTACAAAATATAAAATCAATATAATATAAATTTAAAAGAATATTAGCATGTATCTTTTTAACTAGCATAATATTTATATAAATATATCAAATAAAAATGAATTTTAATGAGTACGGTAGAGTTCATTTAATAATTTGTTAGTGTGAGGAATGGGCAAGTACTAAGGTTGATTGAATGAGGCTTGGTTTGAACTTCTTGATAATAGTATGATGTTACATTAGCAAACAAATCCTACCTTTTTCTAGTTACACAAAATATTGTTCAATAATTTGTATGAGTCCCAATATAAAGAATTTTTTTTTTTTTTGGAAAAACACTATATTTATATTAATAATAACTGGTTCAAAAAAGCTCTCGAAGAAAAGAACTAGAAAAGAAAAACTCCAGTCATTGCCTGATATAAAAAAGGAATGCAGAAGTATCTATCAACACTAATGAATATTGTCCTAGAGATTCTTAGATTGAGAATACAGTAATTACAAAGAGTCCAAAACTCATATGAATACAATTCATTGATTGGTGCCAGAGACAAGACCCAGAGCCCAGCGAAAATTGTCACAGAGATTACCATCACTAATCTACATCCAAAACTTTAATTAAGACCATGATATCAGAAAGCCGTCTGATGCAAGTGTAATCCAAGACCTTGACCTACATATAATATCTCAAAAGAACAATTGAGATCCATTAAAGAAAAAACATGTGAAATCATAGAGAAGTCATGATTTATTATCAAATAAAATATGAGGACTCAACCTAATTATAAACATATTCTTTTGTCATAATATTAACTAAGTTGGGGAGATCAAGGAGGTTAAGTGAGGAAAGTAAAGAGTTAATATAAACCTCGTCAGTACCCAAATTAGCCAGAAAATTAGCCAAAAGATTGTCTTCTCTATAAGTATGCATGATGTAACATTCAAATGTTGAATCAAGAAGAGACCATACTTGATGTAATATATATTGTATGGACCAATTATATACATGGTGTTTAATACACGCATTAATAATAATTGATGAATCCCCTCTCCAATATAAAGATGTTTTTTATAGGTCAGATAATAAAAATAAAAATTGTGTTATAATATAATAATTTTATTTCTTTTTTTTTTTTTTTTATGAAGTAAAATAAAAGAACTTTTTATATGCTTTCTATATAACAAAATTAATTACATTCTATTATACAAATTTTTTTTCACTATTTATTACTTCCTCGCATATAAAGAATCTTACATATTATTGTAAAAATATTTTTATAAGAAATATTACATATTAATATAGAATTTATTTTTAGAATCATATTCAAACAGTTTTTAAAATCAAAGAAAAGATTAACACATTCCATATAAAGTGTCTTGAATCATGGAAATGATTTTTGTCATTAAAATTTATTACCATTTCTAAAAACTTTCATTCTATATTATAAACAAAAGTTACATTAGAATGAATTTATGTACATTGTTGAAGAATAAATCTCTACTAATTGATAAAGTTTTATTTTATTTTACTTCATATTCATTTAAATGAAAGTTCCAAAGTAAGCACAGCTAGTCTCACTATAGAATTATCTTCAATATGTAGTAAGAATTGACCAACAGTAACACAATCATACTTCTAAATGGTATATGCCTTCCATACATATTGGCTCTAAAGAAATTATAGTAGCTTAAAATGATATATATTTATATTACAACATTTTAGAGAATGATTTACTTTTATTCTCGCTAAACTTTTGTACAATATAATAATATTGATCAATATAATTCTCTACCAGGTATTGAATTTAATTGGTGCATTATCATTATGACTTTACATTTCTAGATTGAAATAACAATGTTAATTTATCAATAAGGATATTGTGAATTTATCAAATATCCATCACTTGTACTCATTTATTTTTCGTTGTAATTGTTGTATAGATATGATAGCTAAATGATGAAAAACACAAGTCCATGTAAACAATAGTCATGTGCATGCAATAAACTCTGTCACGTCAAGAATATATGTTGAAATGGTAATTCAGCCAACCTCTATAGCATTATATATATATATATATATATAAAAGCTAAATAGAGATAAACCATATATTATATTTATAGGAAAATTGATGCTATCCTATAATAATTCAATACTTTGGTGTTGTCAGAGGAAATGCATTGGGAGAAATCTAGTACATACTTCTTGGTCCGCCTCACAATAGGTGTACAATAATCATGCCAAAGGCCATACTTAAGAATAGTGTATTCAATCTAAGGACTATTTTTCCCACTATGAGGTGCATTTAATTTTGTCAACCCAGGGACGTATACTTGAAATGGTCAGCATAGTATGTGCATTAGGTTTCTTAATGAATCATTGTCCTTATGCTATAGGAAAGTAAAATGCAAGGAAAGAACCTACACTAGTGCGGCAGAAAACTAACACTTAACTCTTTACTGAAATGAATGCTGGAAATGCAATGAAATGCTAACATATATTCCAACTCAATCCATCTACTATAACTATTCTTACAGATGCTATAGGAACACTCACAAAGTATGATGCTACAGGAACAAACTTATAACTTCTACTTGCAATACTAAAAATGCTTGAAAATAAATCTATACTACTCTAATCTAATCCACCTCCCAAGTGGGCCCCCGTGGTTGGCTTCTACTAATCTACTAATACAGAATGTAAACCAGGAGCTATTTCATTATGTTCCTTAAATTTCTTACATGAGAACGATACATAAAACTATAAAAACAACTCACTGCAAGAGTCAACAGTTTCTTGTCATAAACTTTCTTCTAACCTCTAACACTATTGGTTTGATCTCTATAAATAGAAGATTGATACTTATTCAGCAACATAAAATCAAAAAAAACTAACTTTTAATCCACTATAGAAAAAGGAAGAAAAGAAAACAGCTCAAGGTGACAAGAAAAGATAATAGCTCAAGGTGAGAATAATAAAGTCTACACAACCGCTTTGTCACAATAATAAATGCAGAGATATATAATAGTTCTTCATAGCTCCTCCATATTAGTGGTCATGTTCCTTGGTACCATTATGACTCTTTCAACTATGGCTTAACATCTTTTCTCCTCAAATGTTATTGGCCATCTTCAACGTTTCCCTTTAAATGCTTCTGACCATTTGTAGCTCCCTTTGCTAATCAGGTTAATTATTGTGTAGAGATATTTACAAATAAGCATTATCAAATTAAATTCAAATATGAGAACACACATTATGATGGTTATATGAAATACTACATTATATATATAATATTGGCAAAATATAACATACTATCTACCCAAAGGTTAATCATCAGTTCAAGCAAACATAGGTTGATAAATGTCTTGGTGGAAATAAAACAAAGTGTTTAAAACTATCATAAAATAAAGGCAATAATTAGCCTCATCATCTGCCCCCTAGTAGAATGATGCTTGTCCTCAAGCATTACATTTCCTAGTCAGTGACTTGAATTCCCCAATTTTAGTCCTTCCTTTCCTACTGCTCTTGAAGGTGTAGTAGAATCCTTGTTTTCTTTCCCAAACTTCCCTTTTATTTTCCTCCTACAGTTTGTCAAGTCTGTCAACATTAATATCATACAAGGGCCACATGAGTATTGGAGGTTGCATAGTGAGTGGGAAACATAGTTCTAGCCTAGCTTGTTTCCCCAACTCTATATACTTTGGAACTCATTGAAGGGTGGCCTCCAAGTTGATAGGACTGTGTGGCTCTGATCTTTTAAGTTTCTCAAGTAATTTGGCCCACCTACTTCTAGCACCAACCATGGGTCTCTAAAAGGAAAAGTAAGGTAGGTTCTCATATTCTATGTACACCTTGGTTCTGGTAGTGAAGATTCTATCCCTTACTCCCTTTTTCTTATCCCCATAAGTTAATCTAAACTAGTCCCTAAGAACTTCTTCTAGTTTACTACTCTCAACTCTTAATGATAGGGGCTCTATTATTTTCTAATCTCTATAATCATTCAATTGTCTATCATAATTAGCTTCATTATGCATCCAAGACATCAAAGCCCTTAGATGTATATCCCATATGTGTAACGCCCCGCCAAGGGATCCAAAAGAATTAACCTAAAGTTTCACTAAGTTTGATAAACATTTTTTTTTTTTTTACAGTAAGAATGTATAACATACACATCAAACACATAGTAGCGGAAGTAATAACATGTAATCATCGATAACCATACTTAGCAAGTTACATTTCTTAAGGATCCCAAGACGTTGAGTCACGTTTAAATTTAATTAATTCTAAGTCTAACAACTATCACATACATATGAAAGAATAATCAGAAGTCCCATGTCCATATAATACATTTTTTCCTAATGCCTCTTGGCAAATTAATTCGGAATGCTCAATCATCCACTGTACAAGTCACAGGGTATGAAAGGCTTAAAAGAATATAAATATGTAAAGATAAAGATACAACATCCTCAAATCCATGATACAAAGTACAGTAAAAATATATGAAACTATTCACCATACATGATACATCCATACATCCATAATGATAAAACATCTATCATAAAATCTAACCATCCATCATAATAATCCAAGAACATAGTGAAGCTAAATGCCAACCAAGAAAACTCCAGCCACGGTGACCATGGAACGGATCTCAATGGTAAGAGTAAAAGCACTACCACCCGACCGCGTGGAACCTAAATGGTCCACTCCCACCGCGCTGAGGAGATAGTCTCAAGTCCCAAATAGGATAACAAAACCTATAATCATAAATACTCTCTAAGTCTAGGAAATCCTATAAGTATGCTAACTCAAGGGTTCCTAAAAAGATCGACATCTAAACCCAGAGGTACCACAAGACACGTAGGAAACCTAATATGCAAGCGAGAAAGTGTCATCGCAAAAGTCACGTAGAAGTTACCCGAGCAATCCCTTAGGAATCCTGGGTCCCTACTGATCCCTGCGGCCACTAGTATCCTCTCGTACTGATGAGGCATACTATGGAATGCAAGGTCGGAACCAAGCGTTCTCTCTACACCATCCTAGTTTGTACTAGCACTCAAGGCATGGGAGAGAACATACAATTATCTTGTTAGGTTCATTTTCCCTCATTTAGTGTAAATGTCTTCACTTATTAAAAAAACTTACAATGGGTTACTCCAGGCAGCCTCTTAGGGCCCCAATCCCCATTACAAGCCACTTTCCAACTCTACACATAGATAACCTACCCTAGGCTCATGAAATCATAAATCAAAGAATCATAATAAAACCACCTCAGTCCTATATAAGCAACTAAAAAGACATCATAAAAGATAAGCCACAAAACTACATCAGTTCTTCATGAGCAACAGATAAGCACCAAATAATAATCATATGACCACGACAGTTCTCTATCAGCAACTGAAGGCATCAATGATAAATCACAAAATCCAATGGTTCTCCAATGAGCAACCATAAAGTATCCCAATAGTAAATTACAATACTGATCGAAGACTCCAAAATGGTCAAGTCAAAACATGGCATCATCAAGAACATAACCACCACTTCAGTCCTCTCAAGCGACCGAAAAGCAATCCAAGTATAACTGATCGAGACTCAAAAATGGTTATCAAATATAACTAATCGAGACTCGAAAATGGTTAAGTCAGGTATCTTAAATACATACATCTCAGCTTCACACAAGGAAACTGGAAAGCAATAACAAACAGTAAATACAATCATGTCATAGAGCACTTCATCACATTACCATGGTCGAGTTAAGAAAGATCGAGACCAAATCATCATGACATCACATTCACAACCCCGAGCCTCTGGTAACAACCTAAACTGGTCAACGCTAAACCAACCCCATAACACTCAAAGCACAAAGAAAACATCAAAGTCTCAGAGATTGGATTTGAAAGTATATTATTGAGTTAAGGTAAGGTTTATGTTTCAGATTAATGTCGAATTCAAGTAACTAGGTTTTCATAACTACCCCTTACGATTAACCCATTTCTATAATAACTTCCATTAAGTCAATATTCTAAATCTACCATTTAATCAATTAATATTCATTATTAATTAACTTTAATTAAACTAATTTTAATTAAATTAATCAATAATCATTTGTTCTAATTACTTATTTTAATCTATTTATTAATTGTTAATCTATTAATATTTATCCCAAAATTATTAATAAATTAATATTTACAAACTATGTTAAATGTATTATTATTTAATTATTAAATATTAATAAAGATTAAAATATTTATTAATTAATATATATATTTAAAATTTTATTAATTAAAAATTTTAATTAAAATAACATTTTTTTTTTTTTAAATAATAAAATTTATAAATATAAAAAAATGAAATAACAAAACAGCCTTTCAAACCCACATTTAAAGCCCGTCAGCTCTGTCGCAAGCCTGCGGTCGCAGGGCCTGCGGTGGTAGGTACTCTGTACCTGCCGTCGCAGTACCTGCGACGCAGGTACTATCGGCTGTCGGCAGTGGGGGTGGGTATGGGGTGATGCCCTCCCCCCCACTTAAAACATTAATTGTATATATATATTTGTTTAAAAACAGCAATTTGTTTTTAAATCGATTTCTATAAATATATATATATTTTTTTTTTTTTAAATGAAATTTAATTTCGTTTTATATATATATTTATAAATAAACTAACTCAATTTCTCCTTAATATATAATATATAATTATATTAAAGAATTGCCTCTTTCATTAAATTGGTATAGAAATATAGTCAATCCGAACTTCTAATTTAGAATTTCGGTATTAGATTCAACCCTTTCCCATTTAAATCTCATGTATACAGAAGTTTATTGACAAGCATTTGATAAATTCTAATATTGTAATGTTGAACATTCATCACAGAGAATTCAGATTTACAAACCCTAGACACGAAGAAAACAGGAAAGGAAAATTGCGTAATAAATCGATAATCAAAAACACAAGACCCTACCTGATCCTGATGCTATTATGCAATCTCCAGGAACTGTAAGAGAATTCGCTTCCCTCAATATCCTTCCTCTGGAAAACTTTCTTGGTCTCAACCTTCTGAAATTTGCTCCCAAAAGTAGTCTCCCAAAAATTCTCGTCCAAATACGTGTGTCCCAAGAATGAACCCCCAAAGTTGTGATAAGCAATTTTCTCCTCAAATCGGGGCACTAATTGTGCGTTCACCCGAGAAGACTCTTTGCACAACTAAGTTAACTCCAAATTAACCTTTATTCTCTTTTCTTTTAATTTGCATTCATCTTTTATGCACATTAAGTTGATTTATTAAATAACTTTATTTAATATTCTACTTGACTTCTATTTTAAATTAATTTATTACTTTAATCTCATGTGCACTTTATGAAATTAAAATAACATTATTAATTTCTATTACTTAATCTTTTAATTTATTACTCAAATTTAAACTCATGCTTAGATCATGCGATCTAAAATCCTTTAATAATTTAATATCTTTCAACTTTTAAATTTATTTTAGAACTTAATTGATAACATTTTTAATTAATTTAAATAACAATAATATTTAGTATTTATTTAAAAATGAACTCCAAATATATTATTATTAAATTAAATAAATATTATCCTGTTCTAAATTTATCTTTGAACTTTAATCTCCAAATTTAGTTCTTTTATTTAATTAATTTCTCAATTAATTAAATATTAAAGATATCATATTAATTCTCTATTAAATTAAATCATTAATTAATCTTTTTAATTAGACTTAATTAATAGAAAATACATCAAGGACTCATATAACAACATACGAAAACCCTACATAGAAAAACACATACTAAATCAAAACAAAAAGGTTATAATCTCGAAATTACATCATTTGATGCATTCGGAGGGTACTTAACTCAGATACTTGTCCTAATTATTAATTAGGACAATTGGCTAAAGGGTTTAGGAATTGGACTTAAGAGTTTATCTCCCCTCTCTTACCATTGAGACAATACGATAGGGTACGCTCATCCTGGCAATTCAGGGAAGTCGATACCCGGTACTTGCAACCTGCATAAAATCCATGCATGTACAAACACAATATTCTAAGCTAAATAGACAATGGCAGGAAGTGGTGCATCGTGTAGATCCCGACTAGCAGGTGACTACGACTCCCTTCCTTAACCACATCAGAAACACCATACATAAATAAAAACAAACACGCACACCATACACATGCAGTATGGGGTAAGTATCCATAAGAAAGCACGTGTGATAATAAACCATCTAACTAATCATCATCGATAACTGAAAACATTGAATAATCATCATACATGCATGAAATATAGAGTACCAAGTAATCTCATCATATAATAAACTGAGTGTAAAACAACATCTGATAATCTCTAAAATAATAATACTAATCATCAAACATAAATTGGCCTAAAAGAGTTTGGCAAGGATGATAGAAATGCGACTTAGGGGCAGGCACTACAATATGTAGAGTAAGGGATTCCATTGAGTTTTTGTTGGAATGAACAAGTTGTGCACGTATAACTCATAGAGCAAGTTCTACTGCCAGGATGGCAGAGTCAAGTATAAACCATAGAATTCCTGAGCTGATTTAAATTATGCATTTATGTTTTTGAGGGTTAGTATAAGTTGGAATAAAAGGAATTGTTCCTTTAAACACAGAGCATAAATCTATGGTGGTGGTCTATAAGCAAGTGCTTGATCAGCCAATTTGAGGGCATGATCCATCCTTTGTTTTTTGTTTGCCAATTGCTCTTTTAAATCTGTAATTTCTACACCTAGAGATACTATGTCTTTCTTCATTTTCTTCCTCTCTTCTTCCCATAGGACTGCAGCAACATATGTTTTCCAAACAACTAGAAAACAAGTTTTTTTTAGGGTAATGGAACCCTTTTCTTCTTCATAGTTTCTTTTCCTCTTCCTTTGTTCCTTCCATAACTACCTTACGAAATCTGTAAGCCATGTTAGTTTATAGGAAACTAGGCCAGTGTTTGAATAGACTGATTCATTCATTATGGGAACTGTTGGTTGGCCTATTGGAGGATCATTTTGATTTTCATTTACTTTAACCCTACATTCCTCATTAGGGTTTTCAGGAATGTTTGTAGTTTCAAGGTGAGAAGGAGAATTATTGGGAACAATTTGTACTAGGGATTCTTTAATAGATGGTTTGGACGAAGTAGACTGAGCTTCTACTGTCACTTTAGAATTTTTTCTCCTCATTCTAGGACTTCTTCTCATAGGGGTCTCCTCTAGTATCATAGCCTTCTTCCTACTTCTTCCTTTCGATGTCTCTACTGCAGGAGTAACTGTTGCAAGACCTGTCTTAGTTTTCTTTGATTTTGCAACTGCAGGGTTTGGCTTTTCCACTATTAGAGCTGAGGTCTCCCCCTATAAAAAAAATTTCTCCTTGCTTGAGTAGAGGTAGGTTTTTCAGTATATTGAACAGGTAAAGACACAGTTTCTTGCACATTCTCAACTTTAGCATCTTGAGTTCTTTGCTCAGTAGGTTCATCAGTGGGAACTACATTCTCCTCACTGGGTTGTTCATTAAGGGTAGCCTAGGGTTGTAGGGTTTTAGCTTGGACAAATTCTTCCCATGTCATAGGAGAGGCATCCCTAAGTCATCTTTCTATGAGTAATTTAATTAGGGCATCATGGGTGACAAAATTGTCCTTCCTATTTTAGGTTTCTTCAGCACTAATGCATAACATGTTATACAAGAAATTGGGAACATTTACTGGACAATTGTGCCTTATACAGCTAAGCAATTTTTTAAAAAATTCATGTAAATATAAAAAATCTTCCTTCTCAGGTGAGGTACCTATTAATGTGCATAGCCAACTCATTGTATGGTGGCAGAAGAGATGTCCTTTTGCAACCTTGTTTGGTAATATCCAACTGAGGATCAGTTGGTATGACAAACTGAGCCCTAGCTGATCTTGCATCATGTGTATTAGGATAATGTTCTCCTGTTGTCAGTAACCTAGTTACTTCAACTACTCACTCTTCTATAGCAACAATTGTTAAACCCCATATAGTAGCTTCTCCTTCACTAAATGTTCTTGTAAACTCCATGGTTTCTTCTTCATCAAATGTAGTTAAACTGAGGAAATACCCTAACCAGCCACATGCATTAAATCTCCTTATTGCTTCTACATCTGAGAGTAAAATAGTATGCTCCATTGATTCTTTTCATTGCAATTGTCCACCCATTCTACCTAACAATTTCACTCTCTACTCTGTTTGCACTATTTCCCTTCTACGAATTTAGGCTTTCAGACCTATTTTCACATGTCATTTTTTTTAGCTAATTAATGTCATAACAATTTGTTATGAGCAGCAATAATGTGGTTTATCATGGATATTTGAAAATTATCTACAAATAAAATTTGGATCTCTTATAAATTAAATATGGGTCATATCACAGCTTGACAGTAAGGAATCATTCAAGAATAAGGGGTACGACACCTAGACACTTGCATACTTATAGCAATTGAGTTTCATAAAGGAAGTATAAAGAATTGGAAAAAAAAGTCTTCATGAATAAATAGAAATGTCATTGGATTTTAGTAACCTTCCCTGCCCCCTATGAAATATGGACAAGTGTCCACACTTGTCAGACTTAATACGGGGTATGGAATTGGCAACACTACCATAATATAAATAATGCAGTATTATATATAACCAAAAAAATTAGTGTACTATAAATGAATTAAGATTTGAAAAGATTATACCTATGAGTTGATTGTTGCATGTACCAAAAGTGGCAAAAATTACATCAGCATTGATAGCATACATCAACAAACTTGAGGTGTTCATTGAAAGCATTGAAAAATGATGATTTGGAAAGTGGGTAGGTGGTAGGTAAAGAAGTGAGATAAGTTGGAAAAGAAGAATTAGAAGGTGAATGGAGAAATTTGGAACTTTATGTGATCATAAAGTTTGTATTACGGACATGTAGGAAGAAATTAATATTAAAGAGCTATAGGCAGGAGGTTAGCACCTTCTACTGCAGGAAGAGTTACCTAGTGTACATTTGAATTTGGCCATTGAAACTACTGTAGGAAGTCCTCTTTTGTTTGGGTTCATTTATATAACTTTAGTCTATGACCATTGATTAATAATTTAAAAGGAATTGGGTTAATGGTAGTTAATTGAACGAATCCATTTTCAAAGACATGGCTAATTTCATATGGACCCAACCATCTTGTTTGTAGCTTGCCTGGCATATCTTTAAATCTGGAATCGTATAGTAGTACCCAGTCACCAACTTGAAATTGTTTATTGCTAATGTGGGAGTCATCCATTACTTTCTTTGCTTCTGTATAATTTTAGTGTGTTCCAAAGTAGCCTTGCGCATTTCATCCAAGGAATTAAGATGTAGAAGACATTCTCTCTATGTTGCAAGAAGTTCAATGTTCAACTCCAATGCAGTTCTTAAAGTTTTATCTTCAAATTTAATGGGGAGCATTGTTATTTTCTCATATAGGATCTCAAATGGTGTGAACCCTGTAGTTGTCTTCCATGTTGTTTTGTAGGCCCAGACAGCTTTTGGTAATCTACCATTCCAATCCCTATGGTGCAAATTAATTGTTTTTTTTAAGATAGCCTCTATCTCCCAATTTGTGACTTTTTCTTGTCCATTAGTTTGAGGGTGGTAGGGACTTGATTTTTGGTGCCTAATATTATATTATTTCATCAATTTTGTGATCATATTAGAAGTAAATTACGCACCTTGGTCAGTGACTAGTTCTTTTGGTACACCATAGCAAGGAAAAATCTCTTCATACAGAAATTTTGCAACTTTGTGATTACGAGCATGCTTCATGGCTTTGACTTCAACCCATTTTTTTAGGTAATCAGAGCACACAAGGATATATAATTTTCCATTTGAGGAAGGATCAATTGGACCAATGAAGTCCATACCCCATTTGTCAAATGGTGTTAATGCCAGCTGTGAATTGAGAGGCATTTCATCTGTTCTTGTTGGTCGCCCCATCCTTTGACACTTGTCACACTTTCGTGTATAGTTGGCTGCATTTTTGTGAAGTGTAGGCCAATAGTAATCAATTGTTCAAATTTTCAAGGCTATTCTTTTTGCTACAAAGTGCCCTCCACATGGTTCATTATGACATGCATGTAGAATGTCATATGTCTCATCCTCTCTTACACATCTTCTCATAACTTGATCAGGTCTAGTGTAAAATAAGATATTATCAATCCAAGATAAATGGAAACTTTTCTCTACAAGCATCTTCTTTTCCTTATAAGAGAAATGTTATGGCATTTTATTAGCTATAATGTAGTTAGCAATGTCTGCATACCATGGAGTTTGAACAACAATATGAAATAAATACTCATCCAAAAATGCATCATCTACCAGAGTAGTGTCATTCTCATCATGATGGATTCTTGATAAATAATCAGCTACCACATTGGCTCTTCCAGGATTATCAACAATGGTGATATCAAATTCTTCCAACAATAGCAACCATCTTACTAACCAGCCTATCATAGCAAGTTTGTTCATGAGATATTTAATTGTTGCATGATCAGTATGAACAAATATGGGATAGCCAGTTATGTAATGTTAGAATTTGTTCAGAGCATAAATTATTGCTAATAGTTCTTTTTAAATCACTGTGTAGTTTAATTTTGGTCCATGAAGGCTCTTGCTAATATAATATATTGCATTCTCAAGATGTTGAGATTGTTGTCCTAGAATTGCACCTATGGCATAATCGAAAGCATCTTTATATATCTGAACAGGAAAAGTCTAATCAAGGCCTTGTAAAACTAGGGCTGTTGTGAGAAGTTTCTTAAGCTGCAAGAAGGCTTCATTGCATTTTGATGTCTAAATGAATTCAACTTCTTTGGTCAGTAATGTATACAAGGGACTAGGTATTTTACTTAAGTCTTTTATGAAACGTCTATAATATCTAGCATGACCTAGAAAAGATCTTACATCTTTCAGTTTTTTGGGTATGGGCAATGTTTGAATTACCTCTATCTTAGCTAGATCCACTTGTATTCTAGCAGCTGATATGAAATGACCAAGTACCACACCTTCCTACATGAGCATGAAACATTTCTCACTATTAAGTGCCAAATTATGTTCTTAACATCTTATCAGAACATTTTCAAGATTCATCATTGCTTCTTCAATAATGACTCCAAATGTTGTGAAGTCGTCCATATATATTTCCATACAATCATGTGATATATTAGAAAGGATGCTTATAACAACTCGTTGAAATGTTGCAGGAGCATTACATAGACCAAATGGAAAAATAGAGTATGCAAAAGTACCCCATGGGCATGTGAATTTGGTTTTATCTTGGTCTTTAGGAGCAATACCGATTTGATTATAACCACTATACATATCTAGAAAAGAGAAATACTTTTTTCCAGTCAAGTGTATAGAACTTGATCTACAAATGGTAAAGGAAAGTGATCCTTTTTGGTGGCATTGTTCAATTCTCTATAATCTACACAAATTTTCCATTTTCCTCCCTTTTTGGGCACTATGACCAGGGGTGACACCCATCTACTATCAGATATAGGATAAATAAAACCAGCATCAAGCAATTTTTTCAATTTAGTTTTAGCTATTTCTCTAAGGCTGGGATTTATCCTTCTCTGGGGTTGATGGAGTGGTAGAAACCCTTCATTGATGTATATTCTATGAGTGCATAATGTAGGACTCAAGCCTCTCATATCACCATAATCCCATGCAAAAGCCTTTTCATGCTTTTGAAGCAACTTTGTTAACTATTCCATTTGTGTGGATGTTAATTTGGGGTTAACATGAAGATTATGACCTTTGGACAGCTCAATAGTAGTCTATCATAGTAGTTTCAAAAATTGGACTTTTATGTAATTCACATGGTAAAAGCTGATGAAGAATGTCTAGTTCTTTGAGAAAAGTACAATTCTCATCACATTCCTCATATGTGGTTAATTCTAACATAGAACTTTCAAATACATCTTTTTCTACCACACAATTGTTAGAAAGAATACTGTAAAGTATTGAATCCTCTTCCTACAGCTTTAGAAAGGATTGTCTATGTAACATCATAAGTTGTGCTATAGAATTTAATTCTTCTTCTTCATCCCCTAAATTTGGCTAGATAGATGTGCTTAAATTTGGTAATGGTTGTCCTGGAGGATACAAATCAAATTTCTTTGTTGCTTGACCATTTGATATGGTCATATTTCCTTATCTAAAACTTATATTTGCATTAGCTATAGCTAACAAGGTTGTCCTAGGATGATAGGGTAACCAGATAGATTAACTTTGGGAGACAGAATCATGAAATATGCAGGATACTCTAGAGAGTCTAAAGTTACAACTATGTTCTCTATCATTCCATCAGGAGTGACAGTAGAACTATCTGCAAGTTGTCGAATTGTTGGAGTAGCCCTTAATCCTTCTATTTTGAACTTCTTCATAGTATCCTTAGTCATGACATTTATAGCAGCACCAAGATCCATTAAAGAATTTTTAACAGACTAACCATTTATACTCACATTCACAACTAGACTACCTAGATCAGAATATTTTGGAGTAACCAATTTTTCTAACATAATGTCAGCCAATTGTCCCACAACATGGACTGTAGTTGGGTCTTTTTTCTTCCTCCTAGTCTTCTTTAGGCAGGCTTCTCTAATGGCTTTTCCATAGATAGGAACATCTTTAATAGCTTGAAATAGGGGTATTTCGACATGCATGTTTTTCAATTGATCAATAATATCAAAAGATTGTTCCTCTATTTGTACAGGTTTACTTTGTACAAGCTTCTCTAGAAAAGGAGGCTTCACCACTGGCTAAGCTTGGGCTGAGATAGTGATATTGGTTGGGTCGACCTCTTTAGAGACTTGGGGTTATGATACTATAGGAATATTTGGTATTTCAATTATAAGAGGCAGTTTAGGTGCTGGTAAAGTTGTACTAGATCTTAGATGTATATTTGCAACATTCAAAGCATAAGCAGGATATTGTTGAGCATCAGCAGTACACATGGGTTGTTGTGGCTATTGGTTGTTTGGATTTGGATAAGGTTGTGTAGGTAACTATGTCTACTTTTGAGGTTTAGGATTCACAGCTGGTGGCATTAATGCAGGTTGTTGAGCTAGGGGCGGTAATTGTTGAGTACTAGTATTTTGGCTAGCCCACTGTTGAGGTCCCCTCCATTGGTTTTTAGACTACCAATTCCCCTAGGATGGTTTTCATTGATTCTATTAGTTCTACTAGTTCTGCCATTGGTTCTATTGGTTGGGCCAGGATGGTTGGGAGTTCTGAGGCCATTAGGGCTGTTGCGAATTATTTTTCCAACATTACTCCAATTAGGTTGATTATATTGTGGGGGGCCTTGGGGATTATAGTTTTGCCATTGATTATAGTTTTGTCATTGATTATAATATAAATTTAGATTTTACAAAGGGTCCTGAGGCATACCTTGACATTGGGCCCATGGCCGGCATTGAGAAACAAAGAATACTTGCTTATCATCTCCATCTATCTTCATGTACTCAGTTGGAAGATGTTGGTTCTCCATCCTGGCAACCAGTTTGCATTGGCAATCCTTCTTTTGCTTCTAGCAATGAGGGCAGTATTAAGCTAGTTGTAACTTAGCTTCTGCATGCTTCTTCTTTGCAGTCATTGTGTCAAGATGTGTAGCAACATCATTTATGATGTCTTGCTTGAAATCTAACAATAAGTTAGATATCTTGAGCTTTGAAATACCTTGGTTGATTCCTTTAGTGACTGTGGAACGAAGTCCTTGGCCTTTCTTCATAGTTGACCTTGAATAATTTTGGCAGATCTTCTTGAGGTCATCCCAAGAAGCTTGATATACATCACCACCAACCATCAGGTCTAGTGCTTCTAGACAGTTATCATTCAGACCTCTCATAAAGATAGCTTTTAAGAATCCTTAGATAATACATGTTGAGGGTTCTTCTGTAGTGTATACAAGAAACATGAAATATAGTCTTCTAATGTTTCTTCCTCCTTTTGTGATGTCCTAAAGACATCATCTCCTCTTGAACCAAATGCTTTGTAATACTCTTTATATTTATCCAGAAACAGAGTTTGCATTTCATCCCAAGTTCCTATTGCATTGGCTCCTAAGCCCATGAACCATCGTAAAGATGACTCTTTCAATGTTGCTGGAAATAATTTGAGCTTATGGGCATCAATGTTATAGTCAAAACTATGAAAGAGTATGTCAAATTAAAACAAGAAAGTATCAGGGTCTTTAGTTGCAAGGCCATGGAACTTTGGAAGAGCAGTTGTAGGTATATTCTTAAGATTATTAGTATTTATGAGGCTTGGGAGAGGAAATGGAAAAGTAGGTTGTGCCATTATTGGAGGTATTAGATTATGAGGTTGCTACTGAAAAGGAACATTGGGTACTACATTATTAAGAACTAGTGGATTTAGAGCAGTATTATGAAGGAAACTAGCCAAAATTTCAGCAAAAGGTTGAAGACCGCTAGTATCTATAGGTTCTACTCTTGAGGATGATGTTGTAGGAAAAATAGGGCTTGCATCTTCAAAAGGAAACTCAACTTCTTCTTCTTCAATTTCTTCATTCAAATTAGCAGACTCCAGTGGAAGAAATATACCATATTCATCTCGTTGTCTTCCTCTTCGATGCATGCAATTGAATTCTTCACCTTGGTGAAGAAAGATTGAAGACTACAAATTTCTAAAAAAAACTTTAACTAAGAACTATGACTTAAGAATGCTCCTAGCTTGACACCATCCTCGGCAACAGTGCGAAAAATGGTCCGCCTCACTATAGGTGTATAATAATCATGCCAAAGGCCATACTTGGGAATAGTGTATTCAATCTAAGGACTATTTTTCCCACTATGAGGTGAATTTAATTTTGTCAACCTAGGGACGTATACTTGAAATGGTTGGCACAGTATGTGCACTAGGTTTCTTAATGAGTCATTACCCTTATGTTGCAAGAAAGTAAAATGCAAGGAAAGAACCTACATTAGTGCTATAGGAAACTAACACACTTAACTCTTTATTGAAATGAATACTGGAAAGGCAATGAAATGCTAACATATATTCCAACTCAGTTCATCTTCTATAATTGTTCTTATAGATGTTGTAGGAACACTCAAAAAGTATGATGCTATAGGAAGGAACTTATTACTTCTACCTACAATACTAAAAATGCTTGACAATAAATCTATACTACTCTAATCTAGTCCACCTCCCAAGTGGGCCCCCTTGGTTGGCTTCTGCTAATCTACTAACATAGAATGTAAACTATGAGTTATTTCATTATCCTTACATGAGAACGATACATAGAACTATAAAAACAACTCACAGCAAGAGTCAATAGTTTCTTGTCATAAAATTTATTCTAACCTCTAACACTATTGGTCTGATCTCTATAAATAGAAGATCAACACTTATTCAGCAACATAAAAGAAAAACAAACTAACTCTTAATCCACCAGAGAAAAAGGAAGAAAAGATAACAGCTCAAGGCGGGAAGAAAAGATAACAACTTAAGGCAAGAATAATAAAGTCTGCACAACCCCTTTGCCACAATAATAAATGCAAAGAAACATAACAGTTCTTCATAGCTCCTCCATATTAGCGGTTGTGTTCCTTGGTACCATTATGACTCTTTCCACCATGGCTTAATGTCTTTTCTCCTCGAATGTTATTGGTTGTCTTCAACATTTCCCTTTGAATGCTTCTGACCATCTTCAGCTCCCTTTGCTAATCAAGTTAGTTTTTATGCAAAGATATTTGCAAATAAGCATTATCAAATTAAATTCAAATATGAGAATGCACATTCTAATGGCTATATGAAATACTACATTATATATATAATATTGGAAAAATATAACATGCTATGTACCCATAGGTTAATCATCAGTTCAAGAAAATATAGGTTCACAAATGTCTCGGTGAAAATAAAACAAAATGTTTAAAACTATCATAAAATAGAGGCAATAATTAGCCTCATCACTTCTATCTACTAGATGGAACTTGTGCCAAGATTATGACGATTATACTTCATAGTAGGTCAGTCTAGTTACGCAGAAAAGTACTTAATAGTGTCAGATGAAAATCATTTTTACTTTTTTTAAGGCATGATAGAGGAAGAGATCTAGTAGTGGCCCAAGCTAACTTTAGGCACCTAGATCTCCTAAATTGTAAGTCAAATTATGTTGATTTTTTCCATGTCCTTTTGTAGGTGACTCAAGAGATTAAAGCTAAAGTTTCATCAGTTCACTATTTATGGATCTCTTTGTGGAGGTCGTGGAGTGCGAAGTGGTCAAAAAATATTATTTTAAAAAACTCACCCATACCCATTGTGGTCACCCCCCAATATTCGCTCACCAAAAACACCACTACTTGTCATAAAATATCTTGGTAGTCATTATAAAATGTCCTAATAGTGGTGCACATATGGGTCAATCACCAACAAAGAATCCAAAACATGATCAATTATTAGTTTATGTCTAATCAAATATTAGAGGGTATTTGTGACATCTACTCTACCATGATCATTGGATCCCTAATAGCTACTAGACCTTTTCCCCTATAGCACAACAAGATTTCATGGTACATTAGCCATTATAAATTACCTCATTATTCAAATATTTCTTTGATGAGTCTTAAATTGTGCATTTTTGTAATGAATAAAACATTGATCAATGACACAGACTTGAATTTTTTTTATTTAATTTAGAATAGCAATTCCACCTTTTTCTTCAAACATATTAAATAGAGAACAATATTGATATTGACTAGACATTAAGTCATTAATGTTACATGACCTTTGGTTTATTGTGAGTAAATTACCATTTCTACTCTCTCTTTATTTTTGTTTCCCTCCTCTTAATCAAATATGGACACACTTAAACATCACATGCTAAGGAAGAAATTAAGCTTGGAAAAATAAGTCAATTTTGACTATTCAACACTATTTGCCTTCGAATCAAACCTTAGTGTATGATGTTTAAGTCATTTGATCAAATATTTATTTGGAATGACTATTAATGTAGTGATGTGACTTTTAGCATATTCATCCTTTAAACTTCATTATCGACCCAAGCTACTATTTTTTTAATCAACTAAATAGAAGGGCCATTAAAGTTGAATGCAAGGCTTACAAAAGGATACATATAGGGGTCATAGCCTTCATCCAATAGTATAAAAAGATGCAGATGTTTAGTCCTAACTAGATTAGAGTAGTCAATTGACATTATTAATATATCCATTAATATTCATCATTTCTCTCTCCTCTTTATAACTACATATCTAGGGGTGCCAAACTCTTCATAACAATGTTATAGATTTTGATGTTATTTTTGTTTCAATATTCTATTTATAGTTTCAACAGAAAAAGGCATCCACTACAAGGAGGAGAATGTACCCTAAAAAAGGGTACCATGTCTGAATAGGTGAGAAACAACTTCAAATAGACCAGTGTTAGGTAAAAGGGTGACAAATAGAGTGGTCTCTAGTTTGTAGTGTCCTCCATCTTACTTGTCACTTGTCCCTATGTTGTCTCAATAAGATTGCTTATAAGTAGTAGTGATTATTGTTGTTGTGTGGAGTGTTGACCTATTGAAGGATCTCTAGGAAGTTGATTGTATATTATTGTAGAAGTTTGATCAAAGTCTTGAAGATAAGGTACCCAAATTCAAGGGAGACATTTCATAGAAAAGCTTAGTTTGAAATTTCTTTCTCATTTTAGTCAAAGGGAGGATTGATAATTATAATCCAATGTGTGGGGATTCATGTGTTGGTTTATGGTGTTGAGGGATTTTCAATGGGTTAATCTTGTCACAATAGATCAAGTGTTGTTGAATGTAAAATATGAGTTGTTTCTATGAAAATGATATTATTGTGTTTGAAGGCTATGATGTTGTCAAGCTGTCAGTCACAGATGAGTAACTTGTGGTGCATCTTTGTGCAAGAGGGAGTCTTATAAAGTGCATACACAAATATTTTGAGGAAAAAGCATGGGAGTTGTTTCATGGTGAGGAGGACATTAGTTATAGAAAGTGTTTAAACTAGAAAAAAAAAATTATCACTTCATTTTAATTTATGTTCTAATCGAGCCATATGGGTTGTGTGTGTGAATGAATTGAGTGTTAGAGTTATCCATATTAGTTGGAGTTGGCATTGATTAGAAGGTGAGATGGTGTGCTACACATCATAGACATGTTGCATAGGGTTGTCTGATATGTGTTCTGGTTTGGGTTGAAAATGTTTGGTTTGGCGGTGAGTGAGTTTGTCTAATTGTAAAGATTATGTTAGTGTCAAAAGTGGTCTTGTAATATCCCTCAAAAAAAATTTGTGGTTCCACAACACACACCCTATTTTCAACTTTGAAAATGGGGACCCCCTTTTTTTGCCTCACAAAAGCTCATTCCTTATAATAGGGTATCTTCCAAGGTGCCTCAAGGAGTGGAATTTTTGTAGTTCGAGTTTAGGAGTGATCAGTTAGCATCATTTTTAACCCCTAGTACCAGTATACTAATGTTTATCTTTTTTGTAGGTCATTATGGCATCCTCATCATTCCTAGCATAAAAGTTTGCCATGGTATTGCATGTGCATAATCCAATACATACACCTTGAGATTTTAGACAGAAGAAGCAGAGGGACTTCAAGTTCATGACAATGTTGGACTATAAAAATGGAATAAATCATCAAAAAGATCAGGAATAAGTACACAAGAGTTCTCCCAGAACCCATTTGAGAAAAACCCATAAAGTGTTCTCAAAACTATGAACTTTGAATTTTGGGTGAATTGAGAACCTTGCGCACTTCCTTGAAGGTGCATAGGTGTGCAAGTGCAAAGATGTGCATGTGAACAGGTATGAAGGTGCACAATTCTAAATTCTTGGAGATTCTCAAGGTCCTAAAGATGCTAAGGTGTGCATGTGCACGATTTTACAAAGTTTTGAAGATGCATAAGTGCAAAGTGCACAAGTGAGAAAAGTAGATAGGTGCACAAGGTGCACAAATGGGCCTAAATCATTGAAAATATTAGAAATAAGTACACAAGAGTGGTCGAAGACCCCATTTGAGAAAACCCATAAATCATTTTCAAATCTAGGAATTTTGATTATTTGGGACTTGAGCACCTTGTGCACATCTCCAAGGGTGTGTAGGTACATAGGTGTGCAGGTGCACAATTTGAAGATTTGCGGAAGCAACTATCTCTAAAGGTGCATAGGTATGCATATCCAAAACATATAGAGGACCCCAAGGTCCCAAATATTACCATGGCTTCCTTATCTTCTACCCATGACTTTCAAGTTCCAAGCAGAGTCCAAGAAGTCACACTTCATGGATTTACACTCAAAAGTGAGAGATACTGAATGCTGCTAGATGTTAGAAAAGAGAAGAACTAGATAATATCAATGATTGGATTGAGAATATATAGTCTAGTAATAAGGTCATTTTATCTATGTATGAAGGTATCCAAGAAATGTAGAGAAGAACACATGCCCAACTATTAGAAGTGGATAAATACTATAGTGTAGCCAGCTTAAAGATTTTTTATGATGACTCCAGAACACAACTATGCTTAGTGAAAATATTTCTACAATAATTCAAGCATCATCCTCTAAGGATGATTTCGGGTGCATTTTCAAAACCGAGGAGACACTAAGGGAGTTGGACTCTAAGTTGGATGATTTTGCAGAAGGCAAGAAGTTCATGATTTCCATAGGAAAGTGAGGGAAAAGTATGAAGCTTTAGAATTTTTAGATCCTCGATAAATCACCTCCTACATCTAAAAGTTCAAAGGGGAATATCCAAACATCATTTTGGTTGAAGGTCAACAAGACCCAGATGCTAGAAATGGAAAATTGTGGAGTTAGAAAAATTATCTCTTGGAAAATTATGGAGTTAAAAAAAATTCTCACTCTTGGAAATTGTGGAGTTAGAAAATTTCTCACTCTTGTAAAATTGTGGAGTTAGAAAAATTCTCAAACTTGGAAAATTGTGGAGTTAGAAAAAGTTATGTCAATTTTTGAAAATTGCAGATTTCAAAAAAATTCTGTCAATTTGGGTCTAGTCACCTAGAGATGCGCTTTTAAAAAGGTGCATTATTTATGAGGTGCACCAAATATAGAGGTACACTTTTCACAAGGTGCGCCAAATCAAGATGTGCATCAAATTTTTTGAAGATGAAGTAGTGTGCTGACGATTAACTAACAGTTACTATTTCTAGGCCTTCCATACACCAGAAGTACATTTTGACAACAGCTTAACTCCCAAAAATGCCTAGAGAAGGTTGAGCTTGCATATTTTGGAGTTCCAATGACTTCCAAATCATCTCATGGCTTCTATCTTCTTATATTCTCCTTCTTTTATTATTTTAAGTCACGTAAAGGCTCATGCACCCATTAATTGATATAAACAAGGGTAGAGACCTACTTAGCACCATTTAGAGATTCAATTTTTATATAATTAGCTTTATGATATTAGTTTTTAGGATATTATTTGAATTAGAAGATCTCTCACTCCTAACACAAAATAAGGAGAGGGTTTCTTATAAATACATGGATGTAATATGTACTCCATGTTAATATTTTGATGCAATAATAAATGTTATTGGTTATCTCATTTTGAGTGTAGTAAATCTTGTCAGAGTGTGTTATTTTTTATGAATTCACATTCATGAATAGTAATCGAGCTAGTGGTTTTGTTGTGTTGTGACAATTGTGCAATATTTTTATTCTAGTGCTTGTTTGTATGTTAACAAATTATGTTTTCGTGATGAATTGGAGAAAGGAACAATGCATAGAATTTTGTCTCATGTGCACACACTTTACGTGGCTGCACAACTTGATAAATCATGAAACATCTTTCAGTTTTCATTAAAGCTCCCATCAACGATCGCATCAATAGAGTTGAGAAATTGTTGGTCCTAATTTCATTGGTTTCCTACCATGTCCTTTTGACAATTTAATGTGCAAACGTGTTGTTACTTTGGCTTATGTTCATTAGGAATTTCCCTTTCAATGATTTTCTTTAATCTTTCATTACCCTACCTTTGTTATTTACTTTTCAAAAATATGGTTAAAATAGGAATTAATATAGTTGCATTGATTGGAAATTGCATTCATCATAAAATACAAAATACAAAAATGTATTGGTTTTGTGGTTATGTTTAATCAAATTTGTGTAGAATTGGTCAATACCACTTGAGGGCTCCTTGTAAACATTCACATTTTGATTGAGCTACCTAGTAGGTTGAAAAAAAACCATCTAGAACCTTGGAGTTGATCATTGATCAGCTTTTCAAGAGAGATTTGTGAGAATTTATGCCATTAGCATCGTGCAAAATGACTGCTCAACAAAAGTGATGAAGATCGATTTAGATAACATATTGTACTTGAGGTATTCTAAGAGGTGCATTATCAGTTGTGCCCAACACCTTAAAGGTTTTTGTTTGACATATTGATGCATTATGTATCTAAAAATTATTCCTACAGAACTAGTGAGTACAATGATTGGGTACCCATGTATCTTGGTAGATGAATTTCTTTTTATATAGACTCAATAATTAGTTTTGATGCAAGTGCAAAAGGATAAAGGCATAAAGTGATGGTAGTTTCCTCGTAGTGATTATTTTTGGTTATTAGAACCACTGAGTGCTTGGTTTGTGGTAATCCTAAACCCATTTGTGAGTGAGGTTTGTAGTAAGCCAAAACCACTTTAGTGCGAAATTTGTGGTGAGCTTGAAACCACTTGATAATTGCATTAGTTAGGGGTAAACCGTGAAAACCTAAAGTGATTGTGATGTGGGGGAAGCAATATCAATGATGGTATTTGATTAGTGATTGTAAATGGGTACCTAAAAAGGCTTTAGGCAAGGATCCATCACTTTTGCATGATGGGGGGTGTGAAAAAGGTAAATTAATTATTTGTGTGTTAGTAATGTTGACATAGACCAAGCCACCGCCCAAATTATTTACAACCACTGACAACCAATCTTAGTCACTCTTCAATTATCTTCAATCATGCACATTATTCATGTGCTTACTATTTCAATCATCCACCATTAATGTTGCAGCTAACTCGTACTACACATTTAATATTTATTTTCCTATAAATTAATGAATTGAGGCTTGTAATGAGCAGAGCCCATATTTGGCTTCCATGTTTGCTTTCAACTTGAATAACTTCTTCCTTCAACTAATAAAAGGGCTCCATGTTGTTTTGTAACTACCTTTTTATTTTCACAAGCACAAAATAAGAAGGGTAACTCGATTACTATACCTCGCATAACTTGTTATACCTAGATTGAGTTCATAGTGTTGATAAAGTTGTGTGTGGATTATGTATTCTTTATTGTAAATTTCAAAGCATATCAAATTTTAAAAGGTAACACAGTCTTGACACTTAGTATCCAATATGGTATGAAAACAAAAACTACAAAATGGATATATATGTTCACAATAGAGGTTACACTTCAAGCATAATGACATTTTTCATATATTTTTCTTCTTGATTTAAAAGCAAATAAATAAATGAAACACAAAAGTAAGAATTGCTCTTTTATTACATAAAGTTAGTAAATAAATATATAAGACATGGAAGTAAGACTAGCTCTTTTAATACATAAAGACAATCTTAAATCCAACTCATTGATAAATCCATTCACCTTCTTTTCAAATAAGCAAACAAGACATTAGGAAAACTATATAAGTAGTTCTTGCTCCCCACCCTACTATAATGGCATCATGAAAGCTCATGGGTTCTAGCCATACTCCCAAGCAAGCAATTTATTGTAGATCTATATCAACATTTATGGATCTTCTCATATACCTCAAATGATCCATAAAAATATAATATTTGTATTTCCATATGACCACTACTAATTCATATAAATATAAAAGTACCACTAACCTAACCTCTCAAACAATATTGTACTTTTTATCGAAAACATGAGAGGTGAATCTTGCAAACTTATCTAAATCTTACAATTTAAAATCAAAGATGGAGTTGGGAAGACTTATGTCCTAAAACACTTGCATCTTTTGCTTCTACCTCACATGCAAGCCTCATTCATTCTCTTAAATATCTCCCCATTTTTCATAAACATATAGGAGTTCTCCAAGTGGAGAAATGGATAACACCCCCATTTCTCCCTTCCCAAACCCTATTTAGAGGGATTTCAACTTGAAAGGCTTGGATAGGGTGGTATGGGGTGTAGTCCTACCTATAAATGAGTCATTTCCTCATTTAAGAGGGTAACATATCCATAGACACCCCACCCAT
This sequence comes from Cupressus sempervirens, assembly GCA_028749045.1. Classification (NCBI taxonomy): domain Eukaryota; kingdom Viridiplantae; phylum Streptophyta; class Pinopsida; order Cupressales; family Cupressaceae; genus Cupressus; species Cupressus sempervirens. The sequence continues at coordinate 620,453,595 of CM053792.1, forward strand.
GCTCAATTCTTATATCAACTTACAAATTCATCATCTTCATTAAAGATGCTTTTTGAGGGGCCATATCATGGCCAAATGGTAACATTATATTCTCAACAAGTATCCTTATTATAGGTTTTTACTGCAGTGGACTATTTTTACACAAAGATTCATGAAATTGACCTCTCAACACTTTTTAAATCCCAAAGATGACCAATTCTGAAATTAAATCCCTTTTATGATTTCCTAACTCCAACCTTCAATTGAAATCCCTATAGACATAACTCACATTAGTAACTCCTCCAAGCATACATCCTAGTTACCTTTAAATCAAAATGGTTAAGATTTTAACTTCTCACACATATTTTTCTTGACATAGAAGTTTATCCTTCCTCTTACATGAACACATGTTCTTTCCTACAACATAAATACAATTAGAATTAGATTTCCCTTCTAAATCATGTTAGTTGTTAGTTTCATTATCATAGTTTTAATTTATACAATAATACATGGTCATTCAATTGTAATTATTATACAAAGTTTCAAAAAAAATCTGAAATGCCCTATTAGTAACCATTTGTGAAGTGCATTTTCATCCAAGTATCTCAAATTGATCTCACACACACACACACACACACACACACACACACACACACACACACACACACACACACACACACACACACACACATACACACACACACACACACACATATATATATATATATATATATATATATATATATATATATATATATATATATATGCCAACCTCAATTCACACTATCACTCTATCAAATCCAAGTTATAAAAGATAGGTATTCATCAATTTAAGATTTTATTGGATACATGAGAGGTGGGGTCTTACAACACAAAATTTTATGATTTTAGATTTATACACTTAGCTAGCTCTCAACTCTATATAGGACTAAAAATCCTTTCCAATGGGTTGAATTTCATTTTAGTACATGGTATTTCGTGGTGTTTACTAACCCTTGTTGTATACGACAATATTTTAAAAAAAATTGTGATGTTGTAACACCAATTATAGGGCTCAAGAAGTAAAGATGAATATACAGATGATTCTTAGTCTACAAAATTGTTCTTACATTGTAACACCTAATCACATAAGGTCAATTGGTTACGTGATTGACATTTCATTTTTGTTGTTATCTCTACCTAATAAATTAGGAGAAATTGTAACAGTAAATATAAAAATATGTAAAGGTGAAATTTAGATATGTAAATGAGAGCCTTTCAGTTCTCATCAACTAATAAATAGCTCATTTATGGTGGGACTATAAAACATGTAATTTAAAATTTTTTTAGTTTTTTTTAAAGATAAAATGTGTATACAATTTAATTTTATCATAAATTATGAGAAAAAAATTAATCTATTCTAATAAATTATATCTAATATATTACTTGTGTATTTCTTTAGAATTGAGGTCATAATAGGACTAGGATTATAAATCAGTTAGAACTAAGCTTTTTTTATAAGATAAAAATTAGATTAGTATTGGAGATAGTATTGATTTCTTTGAATTTAATTTAATTATCATAATAAAAATATAAAATGATATGGCTTTGACAATAAGGATAAGGGAAGGATGATTACAACAGTTCCTTTAACAAGATTATCTAATCTTTGGATCAAGTATTATAAAACGATGTTGTATGTAAATTTGGACACAGGATGTTTCATTAGATAAGTGTTTGAAAGTTTCGATTTACTAATGTTTACTATTATTTGGAATTTTTTGCTACCAATTGTACAACATCTTCTTTATTGTAGGAGGTTGTGGGGGAGACCTTTAGGGATTTCTAGATAGTTGATTCGGAGTCTTCTGATGTATTTAAGATGACGTATGCTCACATTCTTGTGGAGGTTGATGTTTCCAAGGATCTTATTGAACAGATTATTTTGGCTTCTCCAAATGGTTCGTGGACCCAAAATCTTGATTATGAGGATATTCCTTTCGGGTGCAAGAAATGTCATAAGATCGGTCATCTCACTGCACGGTGTTCCTCTGATAAGGTTAGATTGAAGAAACCACCTTCTTGGTGGTTGGGGGTTTCGGACCATCACTATACGGTTTAGAAAGTTTCCAAGGAAGAGGATGGGGTGGATAGCTCATTTCAGAATGATCTTTCTTTTACAAACAATATTGTTGCTATCTTTGATGATATGGATTATGTCTCTAAGATGGCTTTGGTTCATAATGTTAAAGTCATCCCTCCTTTTGTTGTTGGCTCTGTCCAGAACATTGTTGTTGTGATGGGGACACAACTCAAGAACAAAATGGACACAACAGAAAAGGGGAAATTATATTAACTGAGAAAATAAGCTAGTACAAACAGTACAAAGAAAATAAACTTCAAAACATGCCCTAAGGGCTTACAATAGCATAAATGTGGAGATAATTTCTCCTTTCAGTACCTCCTCTCAAACTCCACTCCGAACTACCTTTTACAATGCCAGGAATCTCCTTAAATAGACCCCGGAGGGTTAAGGACTAGGAGTACATTCTAGAAAGTGTTGGTAGGCATCCACCGACCAAATAGAAGGCTCCAGAAGCTGCGTTAGAAGTCGACGCAAATCTAGAAGAATCCAGAAATAGTAACCAAACTTCCAGGAGGCATAACTTTTGAACCGTAGCTCCGATTGATGAACTGTTTACATTTTCGAAAAGCTCTCGAAGCGCTCTATAGCCCTATGGACTAGCTTCACTTGTATCCCATTTTTCAGCCCTTTTTGAGGTCATTTAATGCCCCTAACCTGACTTTGAAGCATTCTTAGGAGGTCTCCAAAACTCGAAAAACTGCAATAACTTTCAAACTGTGGGGCCTTTTGACCTGATTCTTTTTCTAGAATGCTCTAAATCACAATTACATTCATCTAGCCAATTCACACCTTCTAGTTTACCAAAATGATGGCCTAATTACATACCCCTATTTTTTCAGGATTTACACAAACACTGATAGTGGAATTGTGAGAGTTGGAACCTTTATTTGACCCAAATGGGTATCCAAAAATGAAAACACATGAAACAGAAACTAAGTCTAAGTATATTTTTTTGGGTGACACAAGATTGCCCTTATACCTCTGGATGCTCCTGCATCATGTTGGTGTTGATCCAGTTGTCTTATCTCCTGTTGTTGTGGGTATTAAGGCCCAAGTTTCTTCTACAAGGGTTTTGGGGGTTAGCAATGGTGCTACCCCTTTCCCCCCTTTGGATACTCTTGCGGTATGCCCTAGTTCTTCAAGTTTATCTCTAGATTGGCAGATGGCTATTGAAAAGGTGGAGGATGGATGGACATCAGTTAAAGGAAACAAAGTCAAATCCTCCAAACCTTGGTTTGATATTTTTTTACATTCTCAACAGACTAGACCAAAATGTAAATTTTGATGATCTTTTGTTTGTTTCTGGGATAGTTTTTAGCCCTCTTGTTGGGAACTATGGTGTGTCCCTCTAGTTTGTTGAGTGGTGTTCCACAGTTGTATTAATATCCTTCATTGATATATCTTTCTTGTCTCTTTGTACAAGGTTTCGGGTCCTTTCAAAACATGATTTTACTTAATCAAAACATCTTCTTTATTGTAACACTTAGTAAGTATTAAGGGCTAGGTGATTGTTGTTTCATTTGAATTATTTTTTAAAATAGTATACAATTTTATTTTATTGTAAATTACTTAGAAAAAAAATAATATATTCTAATAAATTATATCTAATATATTACTTGTGTATTTATTTAGAATTGAGGTCATAATAGGACTAGGATTACAAATCAATTAGAACTAAGCTTTTTATATAAGATAAAAATTAGATTAGTATTGGAGATAGTATTGATTTCTTTGAATTTAATTTAAGTATCATAATAAAAATATAAAATGATATGGCTTTGATAATAAGGATAAGGGAAGGATGATTACAACAGTTCCTTTAACAAGACTATCTAATCTTTGGATCAAGTATTATAAAATGATGTTGTATGTAAATTTGGACAGAGGATGTTTCATTGAATAAGTGTTTGAAAGTTTCGATTTACTAATGTTCACTATTATTTGGAATTTTGTGCTACCAATTGTACATCTTCTTCTTTATTGTAGGAGGTTGTAGGGGAGGCCATTGGGGATTTCCAAATGGTTGATTCGAAGTCTACTAATGTGTTTAAGACGAAGTATGCTCGCATTCTTGTGGAGGTTGATGTTTCCAAGGGTCTCCTTGAACAGATTACTTTGGCTTCTCCAAATGGTTCTTGGACCCAAAATCTTGATTATGAGGGTATTCCTTTCAGGTTCAGGAAATGTCATAGACCAGCCATCTCACTACGCAGTGTTCCTCTGATAAGGTTAGATCAAAGAAATCACCTTCTTGGTGGTTGGGGGTTTCGGGCCATCACTATATGGTTCAGAAAGTTTCCAAGGAAGGGGATGGGGTGGATAGCTCATCTCAGAATGATCTTTCTTTGGCAGATGATACTATTGCTATCTTTGATGATACAGATGTTGTCTTTAAGGTGGCTTTGGTTCAGAATGTTAAAATTGTCCATTCTTTTGTTGCTGACTCTATCCAGAACATTTTTTTGGTGTTGATTCAACAGTCTTATCTACTGTTGTTGTGGGTATTGAGGCCCATGTTTCTTCTGCAACAATTTTCGGGGTTAGCAATGGTGCTACCCCTTTCCCCCCTTTGGATACTCTTGGCGTATGTCCTGGTTCTTCAGGTTTATCTCTAGATTGGCATATGGTTGTTGAAAAGGTGGAGGATGGATGGACATCAGTTAAAGGAAAAAAATTCAAATCCTCCAAACCTTCATTTGATATGTTTTTACATTCTCAACCGACTAAACGAAAATGTAAATCTTGATGGTCTTTTATTTGTTTCTGGGCTGGTTTTTTGCCATCTTGTTGGGAACTATGGTGTGTTGCTCTAGTTTGTCGAGTGGTGTTCCACAATTGTATTAATATCCTTCATTGATATATCTTTCTTGTCTTTTTGTACAAGGTTTCGGGTCCTTTCAAAACATGATTTTACTTAATCAAAACATCTTCTTTATTGTAACACTTAGTAAGTATTAAGGGCTAGGTGATTGTTGTTTCATTTGAATTATTTTCTAAAATAGTAGAAGCAAGAGGATGTTGACCCATGGAACAATCGAAGAATAAGCCCAAAAGGTTGATACTAGACACCATTAACAACACATTAACAGCAACTACTAACAAAAGACAAGGTAAATCAGCTCCCTAATTATACCTCTATCAAAAACAAGGGTCTTAATATGAGAAAACCACCAACCATGGACAATATTGTCAAAGATCATCTTGGGACAAGCCCCCACAAAAGTTGCAATCTTCAACAAAGAACAAAAACAAAGAATAGAGAGAGCCCTTTAAAAAATCTAGCAATCCATAACACTGAAGAAACAATCTCGGGTAACAAATAGTTTTTCCATCTTTCTCTATCAAAAGAAAGGGTCCAAAAGAAACTAAACTACCTGTCATGGCCAACATTGTCAAATATCTTCCAACCCACTATAGTCCCTTTCTACCTCAATAACGGAAGGGTCCACCTCAAAAGGAATAGGGAGGAGAATGGTCAGATAACAAGGTTGAAATCGGTACACCTCCTTTCATCAACACAGCCACAAGAGGTAGCCTAGGTATTCTCCACCTCAAGAGGAGTCCCCTGCACTTCCAAAATCATGAACAAGATCTCCACCTCAATAGAAGATTGCCCCACCTCCATTGAAGTCATGAAAGAAGAAGCAAACAATAAGACCCAAGCCAACCTCATGGGTAACAACACTCTTCTCAAAGCCAATGGGTTTTGCAAAGCCCCCAAGCTAATAAGTTATGGAGTCATCTTGTCTTCACCAAACAAAGTTCTTTGGGGCTAAAACTAAGAGTCCAACACTCCAAACAATCGAAGAGGTAACACCACTTTTCCCTTCAGGCAGTTCATGGCATGCAACAATTCCAAATTCCACAAAGGAGATCCAAAAACTAATAAAGCCCTGGAAAGCAGGCTTCCACCATTCTTTCACAAGAGCACCTACACCCCACAAGAGGAGGTAAACTCCACATACTACCCAACGCATATCCAAAACTGGCAAGAGAAACAAGAACAACATAAACAACATAACCTATAAGCACATTTGAATTATTTTATTATATATATATATATATATATATATTTTTTTTAATAATAATTTAGATTTATATGATGTGTATAATATATATTTTGCAATTCATCTTGAAGCATGCAAATTTTACAATAATATTTAGACTAACACTTACACCAAAAATAGGTGCAAGGGTTATGTCAAGAAGGTATATGATATATTGTCTATATAATAACATTTAAAATATATTTGCCTATTGTTTATCTAAGGAAAAATTGTAAGAAAAATGCAATTCTGAAGAATTTGTAGTTGATAAACTCTTTAGGCTAGAATGTAATGATTTCAAAAAAAAGTTTTCCCTATTTTATTTATTTGTTTGTAATTAATTGTGTTATTCAATAGTAGCGTGCAAATAGACCTATTATGAGCCCAAAAAACTAAAAAATGATCGTGCATTAATACATGTAAAACTTATGAATGAACATTTACATCACTTTATTGATTTATTTAAAATTACTAAATAAAGAATTAAAAATTAATTGTGGTTACTAAAAACAGTCCATCACTACTCCGTTCTTTCGTACCAGTGCCCCTTTGAACGGAGATATGCTTTGTAATCACTTTTAAATTAATAATATAAATCAAGGCCTTGGCCATTTACCGATCAAAAAAATCAAAAAAAAAAAACAAAACAAAACAAACAGTCCATCACTACACTTATAATGGACTACACTTATCCACTACTTTTATAGAAAAATAATAATTTCAACTTTACTATTATTGAATTAACAAAAACTTTAAAACTTAAATTATTATATTTAAGCACTTATATTTTTATTTTATTTTTTTAGAAAACTATACATCAATTTCATATTAAAAGAAGTTTAAAAATGATTACCTACATATTACATTATACTTTTGAAGCAATTGCATTTCTTTCATAAACTTAAAATGTATCATTTAATTAGATTTTAATAATAAAGACTGCTCTTTATGCCTTTCAAAATAAATAAAATATTACTTTGGTGCCCTTCTTTTTTTTTTATTGTTGTTAATATAAATAACTGGCCTTTCTGGCCATGATAAAAGTTGTGTTGCAGTTTGTCTAAGCTTTTGGTGATGACCTTTCAGAACTTCGAAGATTTAAAACTCATCCAAATCTATTTTAAAAGGCTCTGGTTCGACAGATTTAATTTTTTTTAATATTAAAAAAATATTTCGAAATGGTTAACAGTTTAATTGACAACACAGATAATCAATAGATGATTCTGAGAGTAGGATTATAATTCTACTAGGATTTTAGGGTTGGATTCAATTTCTTTGATAACGGTTTTAAAAAATAAATTAAAAAGAACACTATGGCTTCAAAATGTGTACCAAACATATCTGGCTATCAATACAATTGTGTACCAAACATATCTGGCTATCAATACAATTGTGAATTTCATATAATCTAGCTACAGATTAATTGCACAATAAATTCATATAAAGAAATTTTATCTAACAATTGATAATTGATACTCTGGGTTAATTAATTGAAACTAATAGTAGAGACAAAATAACAAAAGCCAATCCAACATATGCCCAAAAAATCTCAGTTTGAGGAAAACAGTACATCTTACGCATATAGAGCTCAGATACTCAACTTGCAACAAAAGAATTTTTCTTTTCTTTTTTGCTTTAAATAATATATAAAATCACTTCTTATTTTTCACAAATTCACAATCTTAGATGCACTCTCTTAAAAAGATAAAAAATAAGGTCGTTGCTAAATGTCCAACTCAAGTTGCTTTAAAGCAGCTCCACTCCACCTTCCGAGCTAAACGACAAAAAAACAAACACTCCATAGCAAGAAAGGTGTCCTACACAGCACCCAGCTTATCCGTGGAGAATAAAAATGTACTCTTTACCAAAGCCTCGTCAAAATATCTGCTATCAGTCAGTCAATAGGAAAGCACTGGAGTTCCATTATCCAGTTCTCTACACAATCTCAAATGAAGAAAACCTTCAAATGCACCTTCTATCCAGCTTCAAGAGCAATAACAAACTAACGTAGTCACAATAGTTATACAAAACTAGTAAAGGAGGGAATTTATAATATTAAAGCCTACCTTTAATAAAACTACGTAACACAACTTTTAAAATATCTGCCATCTTCCAACTCTTTCGACCCACTGCAGACTCCCTTTCTCAATCTGATAGGATTGATGGAATTTGAAATAATCCCTTTCTTTAATTTTATAGGATTTATAGAATCCGAATGCAATCAGATTTGATTGAAAGAAATCAGATCTGATTTCAGATTAAATGAATCGGATTTGAGTGGACATACATGACAAGAAGGTAACTGAGTAATAGACATCAGATGAAATCAGAAAAATCATCAATGCCAAGCGGTTTCTAATGAGAATTGGATAGCCTACCGTTTGGACAATCACAAAACACAAATCAAACATTCAAACCAAACATAAAAACATAAATCATTTTAAATTAGTTTGAATGACTAGAATAAAATCATGAGGAATTCATAGACAGTGAAAGTGTGCAAGTGTTAAAACATAAATGCAGTTTCATCACTTAAAATTGAAAGAACAGAATTAACAACCAAGGCCACTGAATGTTATTATTAACTAGTTACTTCCTGTATTGTAATTAATAAGGAATCCATGCCCCATTACGTGGGCACTGCACAGCAACAATAACAATATAACAAGTTACTGTGAACCAGGCAGGCCTGATCTACGTCTCCAGAGGTACTGAACCTCCTATATAGTTATAAAGTGATATCATAAAATGAAATTTAGCTGCCATGTGATATTCCTGTACTTTTGGGGGTCATGAGGATATGCCATCTAACGAAAGCATATGGATACTAAAGGCACGTCAATGTCATTTCCATCATCATCTTCACAAGCAACAACAATGTCAAAATGACGCCGGCTTGGAGGTATATCCAGCTTTGCTATTTCCCTTGCAAGGTCTACCAATTTCTTATCCAATCTGTCTCTGTGTTTAGGAAATATGCTGTTGTATATCAAACTTTGTCCACACGATATACTATATGCACTCAAGCCTTTAGCTTCAAACCAGTTTAACAGTTCTCGCAAAGATAGGTTGCCAGCAATGACCCATCGATCCCAAATAGACCAGCTCAAATCTCCATGTTTTATTATCTTGGGGGGCACAGGTTCTGCCATTGAGAAAAGTGGAAGTGCCAAGTTTGCAAAAGTGTTACGGAACATTTCAACCTTGTGGCCTAAAATAACCTTGTAAAGTTCCAAACACACTAGACCAGTGGCCATAGCTGTTGTGGTAGCTATTGCAGGTATGATCCTTCCGGCAATAAATTTTGCCTTCAGCTTGTCAACTTCAGGAATGCTATAGTTCCTTGCACGCATGTTAGCAAAACCAGCTATAAGATCCATGTGATAGTTTGTATCATCGTCCTGCAACGCCACATGACATCAAAAAAATTTAATAACATAAAATAGTATCATCATCCTGCAACACCACATAATATCAAAAAAAATTAATAACATAAATAGTAAATACTGTTGTAAAGGTGGAAAAAGGAAATAAACAACAATAGAGTAATTGAGCAACAATGTATACAAACCAAATGGTACCTTTTCAAATTGAATGGGATTCATTCGAAATCCTGGAGGCAAGTTTGTGATACCACTTTCAAGTGTCCTGATTAGATTGTCAATAACTGCAGTGTCATCAATGGTAGAAGAATTCATGTTTGTAGCTTTTTCATCCGTCACAATTTTAACACCTTGCTTTGGCTTGAAAGCTGGAACGTCCACCTCATCTACCACACGACCTAGAAATTTTGGATCAGAGGCCCAATCAGGAATCGGGATGCCAAAAGTGGTAGCACGTAAAATAGATGCTGCAGTAAGGAGAGCCATATGACTAGGATCGCTCGAGCTGAATTCTAGAGGCTTTGGAAACCGTTTTGGAGCAGACCAAAATGGTGCACCACTACTCGTGGTTGCATCCTCAGGGAATGTGTAAGTGAGCTGCTTCACACGATTTGAAAAATAATCCTCAAACCTTTCCAAATGTAAAGGTTGTTAATCAATTAGTCCAGCTGAAGGATGAAAAGAGATATTTTTCAAAACTACAAAAAATTATAATGAGATGTGGTATATTAAAATTCAACTGTAAAGAAGAATTACCTTTTTCTTGCCCATGCCACACAATCTTCAAAGTTTTCACATCTCTCTGTAGCCAAACACTCCACTACACGCTCTAAGAGATCACGGGCCTGAGCATCGCCTGCTGACTTCATTGCTGCTTTGTACTCTTCTGGTTTTGAAAGAAATGTATTAACTTCAGATGGTGTTTTCTCTAAAAGACCCTCAAACTCAGATCTTGCCCAAGTTAGACAATGATCAATATTGTGTGGAAATGAATGAACTGTACACATAGGAGCTTGTTTTTCTGGAGGATCTCTGGATGCTCCATAGTTCTCTGTTAAATGAGGAATAACCATCTGAGTATTGCATTTGGCACCAAGAGTTCCCGACTCTAGTAAAGGCTTCTGAAAATAAACACACCTTGAATCTACATACAGCCTGGCATTTACATTATCCAATGCATTCAAAACAACATCAAGATTATCCCAGAAAGCATCATGAAAAATATTTTCAGTATCTGGACTAACACGATTTTGCAATGCCTCCACCTTAAATTGTGGATTAATTGCCCTTGTTGCGGATGCTGCCACTGTTGATTTTCCCTGACCAATGTTCCAATCCCTAAAGAGAAATTGCCTACTAAGATTACTCTTCTCAATAACATCATCATCCGTTATGGTCAACTTTCCTCCGTTGCCAGAGGATACCCCCATGAGGGCTAAGTTTTTTAGAAGCTCACACCCAAGGGCTCCTGCACCAACCACAAACACTTTAGCATCCTCCAACTTTCTCTGCATATCTCTTCCAAATACAGATATTTGGGCATCATAACGACAGTTTAAAGGTGCTACATCCTCAGCACGGAGTGGGTCAACTGGAAGGGATTCCAATGAATCAAAATAGAAGAACTGCAAGCCAATCCAGGTAACATGTGAGCAAAGAATTATCTATTTAATTTACAAGATCAAAATCTGTTACTAACTAGATTCATGCTGATCAGAATTTGACAGTTTAGAATATACACCTGAAAAAGTGGGTGAAACTTTCCAGAACATGCTTTGACAACCTCCTGTCCAACGATTCCCCCAAACATAGATGCCATCGGATTCAACACTGCTCGTGAACCACTAGCAAAATGTTTCAAAACATTTTCATCAATAGCATCCAACTTCTCATCAGTGGAAGATGCTTCATTAATAGTCTTAACTGTCTCAACAAAAATACCTGCATCTTCTTCAGAAGCAGCATATGGAAAACGCCCAAAGTCATTTACAAATTTATCAAGCGCTTGGAAAGATAAATGTAGAAGTGGAGGACGCTCAAATTTGGAAAAATCACTTAAAAGAAATTCCCCAGGATATTTTAGTGCCTCTCCCAGTGGCTTAAAGTTTAACATTTTTTTCGGCTTAAACTGTGTAACAATGCCTCTGCCAGTATATGCTCCAAAATTAGTTGTATCTTCATCCAGCAAGAAAGAATATGGACGTGCACTTTTTATCTTTCTTGGCTTTCCGTCATTTAATTCTGACATACCCTCTACTTCAGAAAAAACAACTAGGTCGCCATCCTGAAACTCTAACCTCTCATCATCAACACATGAAACCACAGCTGGCTTATCATTAGAAATAGAAGCTACAATACCAGTGTGTGGTTCCTCCCCATCAACGTCAAATACAGTAAACTCAGGTCCAAAGTCACAGAAGACGCTTCCAAACAGCCCTCTGATTTCTGATTTGATAAACGAAATTGGTGGGTTATGGTTATGACAGAACTCATTATACTCAATAGCTTTCCCAAGGCTAATGTCTGTAAAGACAACTACCTGAAAAGACAAAAAAAATGGGTCAGTCACTGCACTTGTCAAGATTTTTACTACAAAAGAAATGCAAGAAAAGAGAAAAGCACTTTTTGCTCTTTAAAAACACCGACTGATTAATGCTCAAGCATTTGTTTATTTTTTATTGAGAAAATGAACACACAAAACATGATTTATATTAAAAAACAAATGCAATATGTTTGTGCCTATTTCAAACTTCGCCAAGTTTGAATTTTTAAGCTCACCACGGTTCAATAGAGAATGTCAGAAAGAAGCAAGTTTTGGACAGTAGCTCTAAATGTGACAGTCTTGCAAAGAACCAAAGTGTTAATTCAGATATTAGAGGTATTTGTGTTTGGTTTTCCTAGCAATGCTAAGGAACTAATGCCCCGTCCTTCAATTACTTCATAGACGTGCATATATCCTTAGTCTCTGTATATCTGCTCACATCTGAGAGAAGACTAACTCTGTAAATGTGAATACATATATTAATTTAAATGTTAAGTATTTACAGTCATTTGAAATCACATCTCTCAAAATGCTATACTGAGATGTGAATTTGCATAACTACTGTATCCACTTTTAAGTTGTGGAACTAATTCCCTTAGCCTTTGATAATTCTTCATCTTATACACAAGGCAACTGAATACAAATTGAAAACATTTAGTCACCATATAACCATCATTATGATCTCGATTAGTATATTGATTGTTAGATGTCTCAAGACTAATTGTTATCTGTTCACCTCCATATTCTAATAATTTAATATTGATGGTATTGAACAATATTTTAACCTTTGCCAGTTGCTTCTCAATGCAATCACTTTTCATATGAGCTACTTTGTGAGACCTCTTAGGGTGCTCGACCATTGTGTCTTCCACGATAATATGTTTGCTCCATGTTTTGAGTTATTTAGAATGATTACTTCATACACTTAAGAATATTAGTTTTCCACAATCCACGAGAGTAACCAGTAATGTTTCTGGTATTTGATTGTGTAAAATAATTTGAATCAATGTTTCGGATCACTTTCTGTGATAGCAGCTGCAGAAAGCTCAAGAACATGTGTTTCAGTCATCTTCTAAAAGAGTTAAAAATATTTCACACTAGAAATACTTGTTGAAAACACTTCAGATGTAAGGCATGCATGTCTAGGAAGTAATCATGCTAAAACTCAAACATGCTTATAGCACTAAATTCAGACACAGGTCATGCACGTGGATGAAGTAACACAAGTCATGCACGTGTATGAAGTAACACACGTCATGCACGTGTATGAAGTAATCAGTAATGTTTCTGGTATTTGATTGTGTAAAAAAAACTTAATCAACGTTTCGGATCACACTCTGTGATCCATTACTAGGATAGCAGCTGCAAAAAGCTCACGAAGATGCATATTACATCTTCTTGAGCTGTTTGCAGCTGCTATTTAAAAAAAATTAACCAACGTTTCAGATCCATCATCAGGATAGCAGCTGCCAAAGGTTCAAGAAGATGTGGTCACATCTTCTTGAGCTTTTTGCAGCTGCTGTTATCAGCATGTTTAAGTTGTTTTTAGCATGATTACTTCCTAGACATGCATGCCTTACATCTTAAGTGTTTTCAACAAGAATTCCTAGTATGAAATATTTGTAACTGTTCTAGAAGACTGAAATTTGTCTTAACCTTCACCAAGTCATCTTTACTATCGAAACACGATAAGGGAGAAAACACATAGTAATATTAAAGTAGAAAGATGGAAAGAGCATTATAAATAGGTCTGTCAATCCTTCCCTCCCCCAGAACTGCTTGTCCTCAAGCAACAATTAAATGATCATAGAGACCTATTCATAATACTCCTCATTGCTCTACTTTGATATTACCATATATGTTTTCTCCCTTTATGATTTGATATTAAAGACTTGGAGAAGGTTAAGACAAGTCTCAATCATCTTCTCAAACAGTTGTAAATATTTCATACTAGGAATACTTGCTGAAAATACTCCAGGCAAAAGGTGTGCACGTCTATGCAGTAATCATGCTAAAACAACTCAAACATGGAGCAAACATACAAATTCACTGAAGATGTGAAGTATATCCATGACGTGGTTTCATCTCTAGCAGAGACTTTACAACATTGAATTACAATGCATGTCTATGAAGAAATCATGCTAAAACAACTCAAAGATGGCGCAAACTTACAAATTCACTGAAGATGTGACGTATATCCATGAATACACATGCCATGAAGAGCTTGCGCGGGGAAGAGGAGACAAACAATCATCCTATGAATGATATTGATGAAATTGTAGCCGCATGTTCTAGAATTGACCTCGAGCTTAGAAGGGAAATCTTCTTTAGAGACTATTGTGATGCCAAGATGAGCCACCTCTAATAAGAAAAGGAAAATGCAAGACGATAAAACCTAAAGGAAAGAATAGATAAACCTTCCTAAATTTGAAGGGCCACGAAGAACCATGGCACGATCATGGGTGCAGAAATTAGACACCCAACTCTCCTTAAGTGCCACGATGGAAGAAAGCACCATCAAATTTGCAGTACTCCAACAGGGGCAACCCATGAGTAGTGGCATCACATCTTTATCACCCAAGATCACCAACAAATAAGCATTTATGATTAGTTCACAGGAGAACTCGTAAAAAGGTTCAATCAGACACACCCACAAAAGTACTCAAAACAATTAACCCAACTCAAGCAAGAAGGGACAAATGAAGAAATAGCCGCCAAATTCGAAAGACAGGTAGTCATGGTGCCAAAACTATCCCAAGAAAGTTTCACCTATTCATTGAGAGTTTGAAGGAATCAATCAAAAACATGGTGAGTGCCTTGGATAAAGAAAATTGGAAGAGGCAATCCAAAAAGCATTTAAATTTGATAAGCACTCAACCAAGGACAGGTCCAAACAGCGTGCATCAAGCACACACTCCAAGCGTTTCTATAAGGAAGCTAAATTTTCTTGTGAGAAGGATGGGCAAGAAAAGATCCCATGTGAATAGAATCGAGAGGAACCAAGGAAGAAAGGCTTGTGCTTTGATTGCAAGAAGAAATGGGAACAAGGACACATGTGGACAAGAGGAGAAAATATGCTTTTGATGCAACGATACTTGAAGGCCAAAAGGACAAGAAGAAGGATAAAGCATGCTTTAACTGTGGAGAAGAAAGAGGTAAGGACATACATGCAAAGGAAATGGCCAAGCACACAAAATCAAAGTACCACCCCAAAGTGAGGAAGAAAACCCAAGCAAAATAACTTTAGCATGAATTTCAAAAGCATCCAAGCACAATCCCTTTAGAATCTGAGGTGTCGTAAAGGGGAAGAAGGTAACAGCCCTTGTGGACAGTTGTACAACCCACACAACTTCATTGATGAAGGATGTCTCAAAACTAGCATTGGAAATTGAGGACCTCAAGGGTTTTCAAGTAACTTTTTCACCACCCCCGTGTAGGAAGATCACTCAATTAAGCATCACTATAGGAAAGCATCCTATCGACAAGAAGTTTTACAATGTAAAGATGACGGGCACCTATGTGATTCTAGGGGCTCTATGGATATACTCCCTAGGTCGCTACATATTTGACCTCCTGAATTGGAAATATGCTTTACACACAACGGGAAGTAGTTAACTTTACATGGGCTATTTGACAAGTCTCCAAGGATAGCATCCTCAAAAAGGATGGAAAGAACCCTTAATCAAGGACAAGTAGAATAGTATGCCCAATGCTTGGCCTTAGACAATCCAAGGGGAAATCCATCCACATACACCTCTAACCTCTACTAAGAAAGCATAAGAGGGTATTTGATGACAATCCCCTATGACTTAGCCCAAAAGGAGGTTTGAAAATTCTATAGTTATAGGAGTAGCAAAGCCAAAAGTTACTACTCCCTAGTGTATCCTTGCACATAGGAGGAAATTGAAAAGGTTATCAAAGAGTTATTAGAGGTAGGACACATCCAACTAGGCTCTAGCCCATTTGCATAAGCAGAAGAACTCTCAAAGAAGGATGGCACAATGAGAATGTGAATCAACTATATAGCATTAAAAAAAGAAAACAATAAAGAACAGATATCCTATCCCTCAAATTGACAAACTTATTGATGAATTCCATGAAGTAGTTTATTTCAAAGACAAACTAAAGGTCAAGATACCACCAAATTAGGTTGAAAGAAGTACCTAAGACAGCTTTCAGGTATCATTACAGCCATTTTGAACTCATGGTCCTCGTTTGGGCTAACCAATGCATCAGCCACCTTTCAATCTTGTACGAATCATATTTTTAAAGGGCCACTAAGGAAGTTTTTATTAGTGTTCTTTAATGTAATTCTCATATACAGTAAAACTTAGGAAGAACATCTAAGGCAAACTTAAGAAGAACATCTAAGGCATGTAGATGAAGTTCTTGACATACTTGAGAAGAACTCCTTATATGCTAAGGTATCCAAATGTGAGTTTGGTATGAAAGAAATTTTGTACTTAAGGGACAAAAGCAATACTCAAGGGGTAAAGGTGGACGAGGATAAGATCAAGGCAATTTGATGCTGGCAATACTCACTTTGCATTACTTTTGGGACTATAGTTATTATTGAAGGCTTGTAAAGGGATTTTCCGACTACCTACCCCACTCATAGATTTAACCAATGAAGGAGTATTCTCTTGGAATGAAAATGCACAGACAACTTTTGAAAGGTTAAGGAAGCAATGAGTTCTTGCCTTGTATTAGTAATTCCAAAATTCTCCTCACCCTTTCAGTTATATTGTGATGCTTTTGGAGAAGGCATGGGGTTGTATTAATGCAAAATATACTTCCCATAGCTTTCGAAAGCAAGAAGCTCAAGGATGCAAAATGAACATACTTAGTTTACAAGGAAATGCTAGTAATCATGCATGTGCTTGTGAAATTTGGAGAATACTTAATCTGCAGTAAATTCATGATGAAGATTGACTAACCATAATAGTTTGAGACTCATTCGAAGTCAGAAGGACCTAAATGACAAACAACAAAAATGGTTCAATAAATTGCAACCATACAATTTCAACATTGAATATATGAAGGGCAAGAACAACACTGTAATTGGTGCTTTATAACGCAGACCCCACCTCTACTCTATGGCAACATCCACAAACTGGAAGACATCCATAATTATTGAACATGTCAAAGATTCATACTCCAATGATGTAATAGAAGGGAAAGTACAAGATGAGAGATATAGAGTTTTGGATGAACTCGTCCTATATAAAGACAAGATCTACATCACAACCTAATCAAAGATCAAGGAAGAGATCTTGAAGAACTAACCAGGATAGTCCACCAACCGAACACTATGGATCTTATAAAACGTATAGACAATTAGAGAACGATTTTCTTGGAAAACCCTAAAAGGAGATGTATTGAAATATGCCAAAGAATGTAAAAGAAAGAAAAAAGAGCACACATTTCCAGCACGTTTACTCCAGCAATTACCCATATCTAATCAAAAGTGGGAGAGCATATCCATGGATCTTAATATTTTATAACATGACAGCCCAAGGTGCAAGGCAAAGATTGAATCTATGTTGTGGTATATCGCCTAACCAAACATGCACTTCATGGCTGTCCCATTTGAATTTAGGGCTCCCCAAGAAGCTTAATTATTCTTCAAAGATAATTTCAAATTACGTGGGTTACCGAAAAACATTGTAGACGATCAGGACAATCACTTTCTTAGCATATTGTTGGTTTGTGTTAACTGCTCATACAAGTATTGTACAGTCACCATGTATCCTCCCCTTCAAATGAGTCATAATCATGTAACAACTCAAACTCAACTAGTGTTCAAATATTGGTGTGAGATAATTAAAACAAAGGAAGCAATATTAATACTACGAGATGAATAACAAATTTCAGGCAATATGAGTTGCAATAAAATATCGATGACTAGCAAAATAAGAGATATCATCTCTTAAGACAAAAAAGATATAATAAAATTTGAGAGGAGGGGTGCGATGATATAAAGAACAAACAGCCAAATTCATTAACAGCAATACAAGCGATAATTAGCATGAGTTTAAGATAAAAATTTACCCAACAAAACAATATAATGAAGAGACACATTCATTGAAATACATCCCATCCCATCCAAAACACACAAGATATATATATATATATATAGAGAGAGAGAGAGAGAGAGTGGATTCAGTCACTAGGAGATGGATAAGAAGAGAAGCAAACATTAGAAAATATATATATAATTCCTACTTATTATTGGCGATATCTGGTATGGGTATTTTAATATGAATTCCTGGTGATATAGCTGCATATTTCTAAGATAAAGTAAACTGTTTTATTCGGCTGATTCATTATTTATAATTATCTATATGCAGATATATGGCTGATTGATCATTGTTATTCGTATTCAGATATATTACTGATTTATCACACATATTGATGATTCATTATATAGAACTTGGTCTAATATATAATGTGGAACATCTGTCTTAGAATGTGTATTTAACTGCTGTAACAAATCATGGTACTGGAAATGAGTTACAAGAGAGAAAATGGTGATGAGGTCGTCTTCTATGCATGCCACGTCGAGTTGGACTAAGAAGCTCCTTGGGAGCAAAGAGGCTGACTTCCTTTGGGCATAGGAGGATGGACTTTATGGGCACCCTGCAGCATACTTCTCGTGTCCTTTACCATTATGAACAAATACCCTGGAATGTTGAATCATTGGAGACAAGGTAGAAGCAACAAGGATGAGACAAGTGGTAATAGGACACTACACTAGGCACACGAAATTTGTATGGTAAGGCCCATATGAGGCCAAGGGGTATGGTACATCCACTCTTGGGCTTAGGGTTGGGGGTCTCTTGAGCACCTCATCAAATCACTATACCTTATTAGCTCCACGATTGTGACTTCTCAAATCAGATTCAAAAATCCTATTTATCTGATATATAAATATAATTTCTAATGCCTGCATGTCTACTTAAAAATTATGAGTTTAGCATTTCCTTACTGTTTATAGGAATTCTCATCAAGATACAAAGATATCCTTGAATCCTACTTGACTTTACTGTAATCTGTGGGAAAATTTGAAGATGTCATTTTATGTCTGAATCATTTGGGTGACAAAAGGCAATGATAATTTTACTCGTTGATAAATTAAATATCCACAGGAGTTCTTTGAGATTGATTTTATTAAAACTTTGGAAAATTCCAATTATAAAGAATCAATTACAAAAACTGAAGGGTCACCCGTATACTATTTACATTTTGTTGTGAAGTTTACTGAGAAAAGAGATCCGGTTTCTGAAGCTTATTCTTTGACATAAGAATCAAAAAAAAATCTTTTGGCTAAAAACAGGGGAGTTTCAGCAAGTGTAGAGGTACGTAGTTTTGTTTCTCATTGTAATCTTTGTACAGAAGAGGAGACACTGATTTTCTGTAACATGAAGAAATAAAAGGGATATATATAAATCTGTATATTTGTTTTATTTTAAGCTGTAATTGTCCTGTGTGAATATCACTCATTCTTCATCTTTCTCTGTTGCATCAGATTACGCATATGTTCGTCACAGGATCTGTGAACCCTGGTATGTTCATATTATCAAAAGAAATTATTGATATTTCTCCTGTTTATCATTTGTGGGAATTGGAAGTATGATCTGTGTGTCTTTTTCTTTGTCCCCTGTTATTCTACATGTTTCAAATTACATCTGCATCATGGCTATGCATATGTGTTAGTTTTACCTTACCTGCTCGGTAAAAGTTCACTGAGATAAGGGGCTGACTTCTGAAGCTTATTATTTGACATGAGAATCAGAAAGAAGTATTTTTTATTCATAAAACAGGGGTGTTTCAATAGAAGGAGAGGAGATTAGTTTTGTTTTTCTCCATAATCTTTGAACAGAAGAGGAGTCTGTGTGCTTCAGTAACAGGGAGAAATAAAAAAGATATTTATAAATCTGTGTATTTGTTTTATGTTTTTTGATTTTTTAACTGAATTTTCCTGTAAGAATATACAGTTTTGACTAAGTCCTTAAGGATTAAAAATATTAAATCTAGATTCGTAATATTGCTAAGTCTTATTCTATCTTTATCTTTATCTATTATTTTAGTCAGATCTATTGAGTATTCCATTAAAGCTAGATGTGCTGTTCTACACATAAATGCCAATTCATTGCAGCCAGTTAAACTACTACTCTTGATGAAACTTCCTTTCAATTATGTTATCAATCACTCAGATGGTACACATAAGCAGTTTCCACCTGGTAGGATTCCCATCTGAATTTCATCAAATTGATGTTAGTAAAAGACCAATGCAAAATTATAGAATCTAAGACCAAATATGAGCCTCTAATTTATATTATTCTCTGCTGCTGATCATTTTTAACTTTTATACGTGTATGCTATCTTGGCTTTTTATTCATGTCTGTAATGTAGACTTTCAATTATCTTGGTCTTGCATATTGGAAAATAGGACACCTGAATTTGCCTATGTTACATGGGAGGCTGATTGAGTCGCCATTTTTGACCTACCAAAATAAATCTTTCTAACTTTGGCCTTCATACAAAAGCCACTATTAACAAGAAGCAACAGTTCAATACCTGAATAATGCAGAAATATTGATAAAAAGTTGAGCATTCTTGATACAGATAAAAATGGCACGTTCACATTCATTGAAAAGGTAAGTGAACAAAACCTCAAAAATTAAAATAATCAACCAAAAGGCCAGTTTAAAAATACCTGAAAGCAAGACAAATGTTCTTCGGTTAAACTAGATGTCAGGGTAGAAACTTCAACGGCTGTATTCAATTCTTGCAATTTGCTACAACAAGCAACCGCTCGATTTTTACCAATATCAGCTTCTGTAAAATAGAAATTGCCACTCAAGTCCCACATCTCAACTTCTCCTAGATCATGCAAAGTGACAGATTTTACTCCCGCCAGTATGACATTTTTTGCTGCAATAAAATGTGCCAAGTCAAGTCAACAAATTCAGATTACATTATCTGCTCAAACTGAAATGATATTCAGTCTAGAATGTCCCATTTGCATATTCAATATCCACACACGAAATGTTATGAGACTGCACATTCTAGCATCTGAAGATACATAAAATAAATATGGCAGCTCCTTTGACAGAAACATCATAGATGGATATACAAATGAATCAGAAGACATACCGATCTCAGCTCCAAGACCTTGAAGACCAGAGATGAGAACGTTTGCACCAAAAAGGCGCCGCATAGCCTCCCTTCCATACACTGCCAACTGCCTGCTGTGCAAGTCCTCATCAATGTGGACAACATCGGCTGGGTTGCCATCAGCGGTGGCAGTCATTTTCACCTCCTGGGTTGGCACGTCACTAGCACCACCTTCAATATGCAACCTTTTCACTGAATTCCCTATGATTTCTGTCTCGGCAACTCTCTTTCCGGGTAGCATATAGTGCGGCCAACTGTTTACAGAAAATCCTCCACAGCATTAGTCTAACACAAAATAATAATAGAACTACATGTCTTGGCAACCTCTAGATAAAAGCTGTGACGAGCTAAAGAGCCACACAATCACAGAGGCGTTGGAGGATGATCCCGTAGCCCTTAACTAGACAGAAGATAATATACTAATCCCAGGATTAGTTTTTTAATCTATTAATATTTTAATCCTTATTCTACAACGATCTGGAAGGACAAACAATAAAAACCAGAAAGGAAAGTTGAAAAGGCATTGCATTGAGAAGAAACAAATATCAAAACAGTGGTGGATGCCGCAATTGAGCTAAGAAACCAAACACAAAGCCCCATGTTTTGACGGTCAATACCTAGAGAAAACAGTATTAAAATCCTGGTTAATTTGCTTCAGTCCTACCAGCAAAGAGTAAAATGTTTGATTACGAGAACTTCTTGCAACTTAGAAGACGGGTGAAAAGAAAATCAAAAAAGAAGGATTTCAAACCCAGAAAAATATGTGGACTAAAATATTTGATCCCGATAAAATCCCACGACGGTATCATTAATTAGAAATGAATTTATTTGAAAATTCAGTTTAAGGAAAATAAAGACTTGTAGTACCTTTGACCTCAAAAAGATACAGCCAAATGGCTGATCTGGGAAAATTTATCGTAAAACATAATTATACATTTTAAATTTCTTTGTACATATTTATAATGTCAAAGACGTATAGACCGAAAGCACGATTTATATTTAACAAGCGTTGAAAAAATACAACTAAAAACTAAATAAAACACAAGTAATTTTCTCAAAACCCTCGTCTTGACAATGAAAATGATTTCACTGAGGAAAAAAATTGAAATGAGAACTCAGACAGAACATAATTAACGTTATCACAGGACTCAAAAAAAATTGTGAGGAAAAAAAATACAACCTGATCAAACTGGGGTCAAATTGCTCAAAACAAGCATCGATATGAAACCCTGAAAATGCACAGCTCGAAGATTGAGAATTCAATGGAAAAAATGGGTCAGAAACAAGCGATCTTCAGCAAAATATGTGGCGACCGTTCCTTCAAACCCTTGATGCAGACTTTAAAAGTGTACGGAACAGAGCTTCAGGGTTCTTTTCAGGTGCTAATTAGCCGATGGGCTGTTTAGCGAGAGCGGAACAGTTGTATATTGCGACAGTCGGCAGACATATTCGAGCGAAACTGCAACGGAATATTTATGTGGCATTTGTAATGTCTTCAACTGTTCATAATGTTTGCGCGGTTGCCGGTAAAGCTTAATTAGCCGTGTGTGACAAGAAAGGAAGGTTGAACACTTCTTATTATTGTTGCACGGCGAAATTTATCCCCATTGAAGAAAAAAGAGAAAATGAGATAGAGAGGTGTAAGGGTATACTCAAAAGTTGTATGAAGAAATGTGGTAGTGTTTATTATTATTTTAGAAATGTGATAATCTTGTTATTATTATTATATAGAAAGCATTCCACTTTCCACTTAGATTTATATTTAAAGTATGTATATATTTAACTTAACTTGAGTTGACTCATGTTTCATATTATATAGATACACTAGCTTATATATATATATATATATATAAGCTAAGAGATATCCTTCTCGAGGCGCCTATTACACTGATTTAGATTATGAAAATAAGCACTTCGAGAAGGATATCTCTCGGCTTATTTTATATATATATATAATATATATAAGCTAGTAGCACTTGCGATGGAAAAATGAAAGACATTATAAATAATAATTATTAAATATATTATATTTTATAATACATTATATATTTTATATGTTCAATTCAAAATATGCTTAATGTAATAGATTCCCTTTGAAATTTAAAATAAAACAAAAATAACCACATATATAATAATTAGTATAAACAAAATATATATTTTTTATTCAAGTAATTAGAATTAAACTTTGGATTGAAATTAGAGTTTTCATTTGCATTAGTGTTAGCATAAGTTTTATCCTTAAAGCTAGCTAGTTATTTGCAATAGGGCAAAGGTCGTAGTGAGGCTTCTTTAATGAAATCGAGAGCTAGAGTGTTATTAAGGCTTCAAGTTTTATAATACATAGTTTATTTATTAATCATTAAATTAAAGTGTCAACAACTCTCTCACATTTTTTTATCTCTCATCCTTCACACTATGTCTACCTCACACCTTAATGTCATCTCTCTCTCTCTCTCTCTCTCTCTCTCTCTCTCTCTCTCTCTCTCCCTCCCTCCCTCTCTCCCTCTCTTTCTCCCCCTATATTTTGGGCCTAAATTATCCTCTTTCTATAATTACCTCTATCTCTCCCTACTCCCCCTTGTACCTTTCTTCCATCTCCCTTCCCCTCTAGCCATTGCTTCCCCATAAATACCTTATATATCTTTACATCATGTCTCTTACTCTCTCTCACACATCTATCTTTCCTAAACATACACATACATATATCTCCCCCTATAATTACTCTCTTTTCCTCTCTCCCAACCCTTCTCTCAGCATGTTTCCTCCTACTTAACCACCCCCTCCCCCCACCTTCATGTCTCCTACGCTATATCCTCTTTCATCACCTTCTCTCACACATCTCTCTCTCTCTCTCTCTCTCTCTCTCTCTCTCTCTCTCTCTCTCTCTCT